>WFMF01000239.1:0-259598 GCA_011033025.1 Beroe forskalii
TCAGGTATCAAATTGATAGAATGTATTTTCAAAAAACACCATACCTAATGATTTGATAATCATAACATGTGAAAACATTAAATGTTATAGCAAATTCAGCTATGAAGATTTGAAGGTATAATGGGGGGTCAAGGAGTGAGATCCAGGATGTGGCAATACCAGTGGCTTTCTATCCGGCATCAATTCAAAGCAATCATGCAATACTGAATCAATACTGATTGAAAAAAATCGATGTTTTTCGAACTTATTAAGTTCAAATTTGCTTGAAAAAATAGTCCTCATGAAATTAAGAATACATGTCATTAAGGTGCATGAAATTAAGCCTTTTGAGACCTTAGGGCTTAATTATATAAACTTAATTTCCTGTAATAAGGTAGACTTGTTCTGAGAATATGAAAAATCGTGATCCATCAGCCGCCATTACACGTGAGGAAGGAAACGTTTGCCATTTCCTCTTCATCCCGAGTGCAAGGATGTGCTGCACACAAGAATACGGTGGAACATCATTAATTCTTCAAATTTACCAGTACAATCAATTGAGTGACCGCAATTCTGAACAGCCTATCATTCATTGACGTGTATGATCAGCTTTATCTCATCCTACTGACTAATTAGACAATAAAGGTGAAACTTTAGTAATCAGATCACCCCCATCAGGCCTGGAATTTCTCTTTTGACGTGTTAGCTACACTCAATCTGATTGTTTACCTACTCTCGATCCCCATCCACTCAGCATCAAGACGGCCCCCACCTGATAGCTTTTGGGATGCTGTGAGTGGCTAACCCGGTGCAGAAGAAGCCCCATGCAAACATCCAATCAGCATCAAGACTTTCCCCACCTGATAGCTTTGGGCAGCTGTGAGTGGCTAGCCTCTTGGAGGAGCTTTGGAGGAGCGTGATTTTTCATCGCTCTCTTCTCTGTTCATGTTATAGGGGTCAGAAGCGTCTGCAGCTATATTTTCATAGAATTGATATGTTGTTTTTCAGTCGCATATCCCGTTTCAGCTATGCGTTTCAGACACAGCAATTTTGACCAGCCATTTCATAACCAGCATTCCTAACACTTATAATAGTTAACGACCGGCTTCTAATTTTAATGTGGCAAACAGCTGTTCCCAACGAGTAAATTTGTAATTGTAGGTATTATAATCAGGATTTTTAAACAAGATCATGCTGTATACATGATATAAAGGCCGTTTTGACCATGACTGGATGTTTTAATTCAGTAGGTAATACCTACTACCTATCAGTCGTTCTATAAATGGGGTAGGTACTGGTTCTGATATAGTGAAGACCAAATTTTTAAACCATTTTAACTTTTAAACCGACCTAACTTTCCGCATGAGGAAATGACAATACCTATACCTAAGTCCTAAAATATGGAAGTGGAACACGCAATCTCAATATCGGATTCGGAGCTTCAAAGTGATCTGTTTGGGTTTTATTTTATCTGAGGTTATTTTTTTACGATCTAACTTTCAACATTTTATTTCGTACAAGCACGATCATGCATTTGACCATGCACATTTGAGGCCAATCGTCGGAGGCTGTACGCACGTTTTGGTACGACTAATGGATTACCATAACCATTGGACAAGATTCACAACTCTAATGACCATTCTAGTTTTTAATACAATCTTCAATAAATGAATTTAGATTATACTTTATATCATATTTATAATTATGGTCGCAGGTGTTAGAATTTTGGCGATCTTCGGACAAGGATCACGAAATATGCGCTACAGCCTGAGCCAGTATAACAGGAGCAGCGTATCTAAACTTTGGATCAGTAGGTATTTTTAACGTTTTTTCAATTTTCCATTTCTATTGTAATTGAATGCGACGAGATAGGATTGTACGGAATCAGAATTTTTGCATGCGTGATCCAGGCTTCATGGACTATAGAGTCAATATTTTATAATTATAACGTCGTTTCTAGACAATGATTTTAAGCTTTTTTGAAATTAATGTTCAGATTATTCTAATTCTATCATTTTATCCATTATCACACAATCACAGCATATTTGCTATTGTGAAATTGACTCGACTGTCGGATCATTATATAATTATACCTATACTCTAACGTTTTCTGCCGTTATGCTCAGTTATTTTCAGTCCGTTATGCTCCTGAACTCTTGAACTTGATGTTGGAAAGTTACTGGTCAATGTGCTGGGATTCCAGAACTTCCTTGACAGAAAATCTCGGACGGAAGCTGAGATCATGAGATTGGGCAGCAGCAGTCTCTCCACTCTCGAACATGGAATCCTCAACGACGACAGAAACTGTGCATGGTACAGCGTTTTAAAAGTACGGCGTTTAATGAGACTGAGAGTGAGTTCGAGGAAATGTTGACAGTTGCAACGGGTGCAAGCTGACGTTGGGTCGTTGGGAATAGGAATACGACGGGTTTGAATATTCAGCTGAGGTAATAAAATATTGCCAATTATTTAGCTATTAATTGAGGAGTGAATAGTGATCAATAAGTTATTAACCAATCGAAAGCCGAACGCATAACTTTTAACGCAGGACGGTGGTGCTTATCAGTGTCAAATAGGAATATCTGAATATAGGAATATAACCAACGCCGATCAGGCCAGTGCTGATTTTAATTGCCAAATGCCACGTCATCTGTTTATCAAGCTATAATAAAAGTATAAGAGTATAATGATTTGAACTTTTCGTTGTGATGTCTGTACGGTGAATATGTTTATTGAATTTCCTGTTTCGTTATTATAATGTGACAAAGTTTGTTTCCATTATCCAGCTAGAGCTATCCATATGAATATGATTTAACGATCGTAGTACGAATCAGGAAAGAGAAAATGCGCAAAATTATACTGTGCGCGTTCTCTCTTTTTCTGCAAACGCGAAATGGCGAAAAAAATCTTTCGGGTGTTCATTTTGACGGCCAATTTTGAATATGATCGCCTAGTTTCGCCTTGTCAAACCAAAAATAAAATTAAAGATAAAGCCTTGCGAATTCTAATATGCCGAAGGTTTCAAGATGGACATTTGAATACTTTTTGAGTTATGGCCCTATGAAAAAGCCTTATTTTCGCGCATTTTCAGCGAGAGATAACTCGGCTTTGGAATGGACTTAGGAGACGAGAGAAAAACATCGAATAGGGCTATCTTTCCTCTAAACAATGCAAAAAACCCCATTGCTGTGAGTTTTTAGGAATTTCTTCGAGGTGCCTTCAAACACGGTACACTGTACGTACGTCGTAAAATTGTACGCGCGCAGCGGAAATAATTTGTTCGCTTTGTCGTAAAATGCAGCCACTGTGCGCACGCTTCCCAACGGAAAGCGCGCCGCGCATGAACTCTAACATCAACATTCTCAGATTAATTTCGACGGACGTTGCCCCGTTTATTTCTTCCAAATGTGGAACGTTGCGCCGCGCGCGAGGGTAGGGTAACATCTTGCTAAACACGTATATCCCTGTCTGCGTTGCGCGGCGCGCTTCCCCAGGGAAGCGCGCGGCGCGTACACACACCTATGCGGGCTTAGGAAGGTAACATCCGACGAGATTAATTGCATTGCCTAACGTGAACGTTGTATGCCCAACTCAGATCTGCAAGTCGAGGCGCGCGCGCTTCTCGCGCGCAGGGGGCTAGGCAACACATGGCAAGGATCACACCTATCCTAGCCGCGCGCAGCACTCGGAAATTTGGACGGTCGTGTTGCGCGCGGAATTGAATAAAATGGCGCGCGGCGGAGGGTAGCTGTGTAAAATCTTATTTTGCTATAAGTGTTTAGCAACGTAGCAAGCCTTTAAAAATACTGCGCCTTCAAATCATCATCAGCGCAAAAGCTGAATTGCGCGCGCAGCAAACGGCTAAAATTTTGAGAAGGGACGTCAACGCGCGCAGAATTAGGCACTGGTATGGTTAAGGCAAGTCACCACTATTATATATATTAACTTTTCAACAATACTTCATAATAAAACACTAGCTGAATTTTAATGCAAAGTGCTTTCAAATCATCATCAGTGCAAAAGTCATTGAGTAAGTACGAGTTACCTGTTAAAAATTTACTGGGTATGTTTTAAACTTATTGTTTATTTCTGAGTACCTTGTTGGGAATATCATAAATAAATGCAAATTGAAAATCGTGTTGTTGTATGACAAAATTTTAAACTAAACTAAACTAACTATACATTCAAACCTGAGTACATTGGCATTTGAGTACATCGGCATTTAGATTAACTTGTCAGAGTGATCGGGAATTAAGGTATTATAAATTATAATTTCAATTTTCCATTTCAATAACCAGCATACCATTTCAATAACCATTGATTTTATTTTCACTTCACAAACACTGATACATATTATTATTGACAGTTGGACAGTGGTTTAAATTGTCAAAATTATTGGCATCGAAGTAATGGTTGGTTGGCGGTGGTTGGTGGTGGTTGCCATATAATTATCACAACTTAAGCCTTGGACAGGTTGTCTTGTAAGTAATGAATATGAATCTTCACTGCCATCACTTATGTTGCAATTGCAATGGTATGTAACGAGCTATTTAGCTTCTATTTTATGTTTAGCATGCCATACAGCAAGGATCTACTCTACACCCACTGCATTAGGCACATTGCCAATACTTCAACATATCGACATCAATCAATTGCTTCCTACTTGCTATAAGTTCTCTTCTGTGTTCTTTCACTGTCTCTTGGAAGTTTAGGACAATTCCTTGCACCCGAAAATTGGTGTCAACACAGTTCTGTTATGACTCCAAGTTACACTGTTACAGTCCCATTATCCAAGATATATCTTTTTGAAACTACTGAATCAGTTATTCATCTAGGTGATGATCAGATAATGATTTGATACCTATTATGCCTCAAGACCAAGGTATGTTCTCCCCTTTTTTTGATTATCAAATATGTTGTGGTCGATATAAAAATTTAAAACAGTTAGATTGTTAAGAATGACCCCAATTGTAAGATGTATACATCTTACAATTGGGGTCATTCTTAACAATCTAACTGTTTTAAAGGTATCAGATTTACCTATAGGTAAATCTGATACCTTCTTACCTTCTTCGGACTGCAAATATTTGCTCCAAATACCTATGATTGTCATTTGTAAAACTTACAAGCTCACTTACTACTCAGATATTAAATTAAAACTTCATTCTACTTCTATTCTACTTGCAATAATTAAAATGGTTCATAATATTCTCAGTTGAGATTATAATACCAAAAGCTGCTGTTGTCGAGAGACCTCCTAATGTAACAGATAGCACTACGTACAAACACTTCAAATCTAGAGTGAGGAACCCCTCTCAAAACAGGTTGGGAACCATTGTCAACAGGAGCACAACTTCCCACCTCAGGACAGTGGTGAAATATTGTGTGGTAAAAGTTTTGAGGTTGAATGACCTGAGGTGAAAAGTCTATGTTCATTTGTAATTGTATGAATATTGAAAATCAGGGATGAAATAGAATCACAGTTGATATTATTTCAGGAGTTTTGGGGGAGAACTTCCAGCAAGGAGAAGTGCCTCACACACCCAACACTTCCAGAGTAAATACCACACTCCTCCCTCACCCCCTCCCCGAAAGAAGGTCTCAGAGAACAGTGAGTGGTTCTATTATATTTTCTTAAAGTCCTTGATGGTGTCTGCTTATGATGATATGGCCGCAAAATTACCAAGTCATAAGTTTTTGATTAAAAATCAGTGCCATATGTATTATTCTGGATAGGTACTACATAATCTACTTAATTAAATTACCTACCATGATGGTAGAATTCCTTAATTTTATAATGCAACCATCTTTCTTTGATTGGTGTTGCAAACAATTCACCCAAATTTTCAGAATATGAAAGAGAAACATGTTTCTTTGCAATGCCAACTTACTTCTTAAAAGTGGAGGGTTTGTGTTATGATTTTAGATAAAATCGCTTATTGCTCAGAGGAAAGTCTTGCTAACTTGTAGTTCACCTTCCGGATGGCTTCCAACTTTATGCATTGCTATATATGTTATGCAATTTAAATTGCTATGTTATACAATTTAACTTGGAGCACATTTTAAACGCTTGCTATCACTGAACTGCATGATGAACATTTCTGAATTTATACACTTGTAGCAGCTGATGAATTAAATTGTGCTACTGAAAATCTCCATCTGCTTACCATGTAGCTTCTCCATGTCACGTGGATGATGACTTTGCTTCGAATCAGCATGTAAATATTATATACAATTTACACAGTACACACCTGCTTTACAAAGTATACATTGTCATTTGTATGTGGGTACATGCCTAGAAAATTAAAAAGTCCACACAGTACCTACTTGTGAATACCAGGCAGTGAAATTACATGCTTGCTAATGAAAATTTTATAATGTTGAAATTTCACATTCCACACACAGGATGGTAAGAGAAATATCAAATTCAAAGCTGGAAGCTTTGAATTTAAAGGGTGTCACAAAGTATAGATTTTAGTTCAAGTTCATTTTCAGTGAACACGCCACTCAGCTTATTTCCCCACAGTAAACACGCAACTAAGCTTATTCGCCCTCAGAAAACACGCCGCTAACGTCATTTCCCCGCAGTAAACACGCCGAGGTTTGGCGAGCGCCCTCCCTCCCCTCGACCAGCTCCCGACCAGTATTACCCAACTCTGTCTCCCACTGCACCCAGCTACTCCTTCGGACACAAACTCGGCGAAAAGGTGAGACACCTATCATTTCACTATTTCAGTGGATAGAATTGAGAAGCTGAGTCTGTCCCAGCCATGATAGTTGTTATTTTAGCACTTTCATGGATATGGAAAAGGTTCAACTTCTCGATTTAATCCGCAGATATTGATTTTTGAAGGTTTCACTTCTATTCCAACAGCTGTTACAGGAATCTCCTGTCTCACCGACACGATTTGAATATTATATCGTTAATTTTGATGCATACATTATTAAGTTCTGATGTATTCTATTTCGAAACAATCAACAGAACCGATGGTTTTGCATAATTTTCCCGTGCAGCAATAATCGCCATACAAATACAATTTATCGCACGCAGTAGACTCAAATTTATTAAAGTTACTTGATTCAATGAGAATTTCGCACGTGATGTTATTGTTCGTTCATTACTTACTGTTGGTAATATTAAACCAAGAACTGGTTCGGTTACGGTATGTATAAGAGGACACTAGGCATGTAACAGGTAACTGAAAAATCGGATAAAATTTATGAGCGGTAATAGTCGAATGTGAATCGTTTCACTCCGCTGAGCCGAGAAGAAAATATATTGGAAATTGCAGATTAATTATTATTAAAGGTAGTTGTTAAGCGTGACGGATGGCGCCATTATCTTTCTTTGACCCTCTGTTATGGCGCATCGATCAATCGATGACATCATCGACACCCATGATCGACTGAGTCAGTCCCTCAGTATTCAGGTTCTACCGAGTACTGAGGACTCTGCCTCGGTTACAAAACCTGCCCTCGGTCGATCTTTGATTGACAAACCACTGTCTACGTTGCGCCTGGTAATCTGTAATATACCCAAATATCAGACGGTGGATTTGGGAAGGGTCGGACGAGCTGGGAAAAAGCGTGGTTTGCAACGAACGATGTCTGGAAGATAAAGACTAACTTTGAGGAAAAGGTAGGTGGAGAAAACTATGATTTTTTCTTTTTGTCCTTCTCTTGAATCCCGGAGAAATATTCTTGTAAATTTCTATATTAAGCTATTATTATGTTAACATTTACAGTTATCACGATCACTAAATCGTTAACTCAATAATTTATAAATCATAGCCATCATGTAATCGGTGACTGTCCTGAATTCGGCACTGTCATACCGAGTTTTTGATTGTTTACTTTTCAGGTCCTGCGTTTAAAAATCCATATTGCCTGGAGAAATGTAAATTCATTCACCTATTTTAAATAAAATATGCGACATTTATCAAAATATGTTCAGAGTACTGTGTAATCGTGTAATGAAGCTGTGAGACCCGCTAGTTGCCATAGCAACTAGGTCCTCCTCTCCTAAATAATATTATACTATTTATAAATTGTAAATTTCCTGTGATTTAACCGTGCACATTGCACACGTTGCGCGGCTGAAAGATCAACCTGTGACGGACTTAAAATAAATTTCATTTCTTATGAAAATTCCGAAAGCATTCGTCATTAGAACATATGTTTAATATCTGAAATTACAGGATGCTGTATATCCTCCAGCTACGCATGACTTAGAACGTGTGTATAACACTGTGAATGAGTTGCAGTGACTCACTTTAAACCGGTACATCAGATCCATGTCATGGATCTGTTGTACCTGTTTAACAATGGGATTAAATGTTGTAAGTGCAGCTAAGCTGGGATTTTAAACTGCTGCAGAATTTTATATAAGTGCTATTTTAAGCTGCAGAAGTTGGGAAGGAGGGCCAAGATTCATGAGGAGTTAGAAAAGCAAAAAGATTCATCAGAGATCCAGAGTCCGTAGAAATTTCCTTGCGTTTGACAAAACGTTTCCCTCAGCGGCTTGAAATATAATATTGCCTTGTGTTTGACTAAAGTTCCCCTCAGTGGCCGGAGATTGGAAGTCACGAGTACGAGTTTAACTGTCTGGGAAAGAAACTACCTCATCTGCCGTGCGGACCTGCATCCAGCTTTGGAATCAAGCCAACTCCCACCAGTAGAGGTGAGAATCAAATTACCGAAAATGAGATGATATAATATGAAGTCATTGGGAGGCATCTGTGAAAAATTAAACGATTAAAGTGTTGAATTCATCGTAAAAATCTGCGAACTTCTCCCAGACTGCCTCATAATTCTAGGTACTGAGTTCCCCCGGAAACTTTGAAAAACTGTGGACTCTTGGGCAAAAAAGGGGCGTCAATGACCCCAGGGAGCTCCCCGCCCTCTTTACATTCGTTTCCTATTCAAAAGATATTCTTTTTAATCTTTTTAAACATTCTCTTCTCTTCAGAGGAATGAGTAAGATGAGATGAAAACATACATTTCAGATCACGCAGGGTGATTAAGATTGACATCATTATCACAGTTTACTATATTCCATTTACGACGTTGACCGGCCTACTTTTTACCTTGAAACAATTTATAACAAATCTGCAGGGGTTGAATCTGTGAATCTCTTCAGAGTGGACCATCAACGGATATGTAGCCTCTTACTTGTTATATCATTTATCAAATCTGACAATATGTTCAGATCTTGGCATGCAATGGTCCGTTCATCCAATATGATAACATCGCGTCATGTCAATTTTCAGGTGTGACTCGGTCCTTAAAACTTCATTTCTGAGCGTCAACAATCAACATCATAGCCTGTCGCTATAACAGGCTGACACAACTGCCCCCCCCCCCCCCTCGACCAAGGCTTTCGCAATTACAGAATCCGTGCATCTGAAATTTCGCGACAAAACACTATTTTTATGAAAATAGTCAAAATCAAAAATAAATTATGTTTCACAAGTCAGTCAAGGTAATATTTTAAGTAATTCTCTGGCTCATTTTGAAAATTGAGCCAAATTTGTGTAATTTCATCCCTGAATTTGGAAAGGGTTCACAAATCACACCATATTTTAGCTTTATAATCTCCAGATGAAAATTAGGCGGAAGAAAATCATCATAAGATTATAATTCCGCGAATTCTGTACCGACTACTGAGACTGTTTACTGAAATTACAGAATCAGTTTTCATCATCTTATCAGAAAATCTAATTAGCGAACCGATCTGGTCCTCGATCAATGCGCTGAAATAAAAGAAATATTTTTGTGGTAAATCACATTCATTCTGTTGCAATGTGGCGAATTTCGTGTCTTGTTTTAGTATTCCTCTTGACTGAGGCCCAGTCTCTGCCCGTCAAATCTTATGAAAACTTCAAGGTGAGCTAAATCTCATGGTTTTTCAAATTGAATTCTAGCATCATTTGGTTTGCGCCATTTGATTCGGAAATTGACTGGTTTTTACTGGTTGATACATTGTCACGTGTCTCTATCCCTGTCCTCTCATTGGCTCTCACCCAGATCCTCCGAGTACCCCTGAAATCCCCTGATGCCCTGGAATCCCTCCTCCAACTCGAAGCTGAAGGACTTGTTGAGCTTCTGTCGGACGGACAAGCTAAGTCCATGGACGTGTTGGTTCCCCCTGACTTCACCCTTCTAAACTCCGGAGTTTTTGAAGGAGTTGTAGAACTCAACTCAAACGTTGAGACTTCTGTTGCTGCGGAGAGATTGACGTTAAAAGCTGCAGGACCAGTCGCCCCCGGACACTTCAGCTTTGATTCGTACCACAGACTAAACGTGCTATACGAGCATCTGGAAGCACTGGCTTTAAATCACAGTGATATCGCAGAGACCTTTGACATGCCCGGGACAACCTACGAAGGACGGGTGATAAAAGCCATGCGAATCACTCACAACATCTCCAACCCAGAGTCGGAAACTAAACCCATGATTTGGATAGACGGAGGTATCCATGCTCGGGAATGGGTCTCTCCTGCCACTGTCACCTACATCATCCACACCTTGCTAGGGTTAGAAGAGGAGGGGAAGAGAGAGGAGGTGGAGGAGTTGCTGGACATGTTCCAGTTCGTGGTAGCTCCCTGCTTGAACCCGGACGGGTATGTACATTAAACAACCGGTTTTCAATATATTTTCCAATAAATCCCATTACAGTTTCGGTTTCGGTTGGCTAAAAAAACGCCCGGTTAACCAGTATTTCGGTTTCGCTCTGGTTATTAACCGGTCGTTTCCTACAGGTACGAGCACACTCAGCTTGAACGGTTGTGGAGGAAAACCAGGAAACCGTCCGGTTGTGCGGGAGGCGGGGAGAAGAACTGGTTTGGCGGGTGTTTTCACGGGGCGTGCTTCGGAGCGGACCCTAACCGGAACTGGGGGACTGTGTATTGGAACACAACGGGTGTCAGTACCAACCCGTGCAGTATTGTCTACCCTGGAGCTGCTCCTTTCGATCAGGAGAACACGAGAATCGTCAAAACGTATCTTGAGAGTAAGAGGGATGTTCTGAAGATCTACTTGTCATACCACAGTTACTCCCAACTATTTCCTGACTCCGCTGGGTTACTCCGACACCATAGTCACAGAGCACCAAGCGCATTACCAGAGAATCGGACGGGCGGTTGTGGACGCTATCGGCGGACGCCACGGCACTAAATACACGGCAATGCGGGCTGCGAACCTGTACCCGCACAGCGGGAGCAGCGGGGACTGGGCACATCTGGAGTTGGGAATTGTGGACGCGTACACAGTGGAGTTGCGGGATGAAGGACGGCACGGGTTCGAACTGCCCGCAGATCAGATCAGAGCTACAGCGGAGGAAAATGTGGATGGGCTGCTGGCGCTGATCCAAAACTCCCTCTACTACACGCAGAACAACTCAGCAATCCCTGATTTCTACCAAATGGGACCCTCAACTCTCAAGATACCCAATGCTTTGTTCAAGGAGAATCGTCGGAGAATCTGTGACAGACTTACCGAGAAAAACGTCCCGCCAAAGTCCGTCATTTTCCTTGAGGGTGGACGCCAGGAAACGGAATACGATTCCGATCGAGACACGGAGTTCCAGCAGGAATCCTACTTCATGTGGATGTTTGGAGTAATGGAGGCTGACTTTGCAGGGGCTGTGGATGTGGACACCTGTACCAGTTACCTGTTCATGCCACGCTACCCAGAGTCTTACGCAGTGTGGATGGGAGATCTCAAAACACCGGATTTCTTTAGAGCGAGATACGGGGTGGATTCCGTGTTTTACTACGATGAGATAAACGCTACTTTCACTGATCTGCAACCCTCTCTCCTGCTCAGACTGAGCGGAGCTAACATCTACAGCGGTGCTAACTTCTCAACACCTTCAGTTGAGGGTATAATCCCTGATGATATACCACTCAATGATGCGATACTATACCCCGAAATGGCGGAGTTACGGTCCATAAAAACAGAGGAGGAAATGAAAGTAATGCGGTACGTGAACCAGATCAGCTGTGAAGCTCACAAGGAAGTCATGAAAATGATGGGTCCAGGGAAGATGGAGTACGAGGGCGAATCAACGTTCCGGCACTACATTTACATGAAAGGAGGAATGCGGTTTATGGGGTACACTGCAATCTGTGCGAGTGGAGAGAACTCCGCTATTCTACACTACGGACACGCGGGGGAACCTAATGATAGGATGGTACGAGATGGGGATATGTTGCTGTTCGATGTGGGAGGGGAGTACGCGGGCTACACTGCTGATATCACAGTGTCATGGCCTGCCAGCGGGACTTTCACTGATAACCAGAAGTTTGTGTACAACACCTGTCTGAAAGCTAACCGGGCTGTTATAGAGGTTATGAAACCGGGGATGACTTGGTTTGACATGAACCGGTTGTGCGAGGTAACGATTCTTGAGGAATTCATGAAGGAGGGGCTGCTGGTGAACGGAACTTTGGATGAAATGATCGAGGCTGGCATTGATGATCTCTTCTTCCCGCATGGCATGACGCACTACATTGGACTAGATGTGCACGATGCAGCAACTACTAGAAACTCCTCTCTTGTCACCCTACAGCAAGGAATGGTGGTGACAGTGGAACCAGGGGTGTATTTCCCTGACATACTCCTAGACGCAGCGTACAAAGACCCTGAACAATCCAAGTTCCTGAACTGGGATAGGATAGCTGGGTTTAGAGGAATGGGAGGGGTGAGGATTGAGGATGTAGTGGCAGTGACGGAGACAGGAGCTGAGCTGCTGTCTCATGATCTACCCAGGACGGTGGAAGAGATTGAGGAGTTTTTAAAGGAGTGGAAGGATTAGGACTGGATCTGGTGGGGCTGAGCTGCTGTCTCATTGTTGATCTGCCTAGAATTACAGTGCGCGCAAAGGATCATCTTTAAAATCTATCTCTCAGTTTTGAGGAAAACCCTTGAAAATATGGGCTTTTGAAATTTGAAAATCGTCATTTTGGCTGTTCACTTCTGATCGAAAATTGACCAAAACAAGTTATAAATGGGATTTGAAAAATTCATAACTATCAGAAGCAACAAAAAACCGGAAATCGACCTCGGACCCCCCCCGGCCCCCTTAAATCATTAACATGGGACGAAATCTGCGAACAATCTTAATTTTGCAAAGATATGGACAGGTCCAATAAATCTAAGATGCTGGCAATCGTCCATGGTCCCTCCATTGTATAAGGGGCATTGATATTGATTGAGACTTAAATTCAAATTAACTGCGATATTCGGTTGAAATGTCATGGGTCTGGGGATGTTATCCATACATGAATGTATCCATGTCATTGCTTTATATTAAATTCTGGATGCAACAATATGACAATGTCATACGTATACGAAATTCTATGGAATTATAAACCAATTGCATTTTAAATTCATCGATATTTTGAAATTCAAGCTGCTGTCTGCCGTTATCAGCATGTAATTGGTAAAGTTACTGAAATCAAGCCAAATTTAGGACCTCTGGACGAATAAATTGCAGTGTGACAGTGGCAAAATTGGTGAATTTTGTTTATTTTCGCGTAGCGCGCGGTGCAAAGGCACTATACCGAATTTTCATCTAATCACTCACCTTGATAATAGTTATCGCGCGCGCGTCATGGACGCGCTAAGTTTTTCGCGCGTTTTTCAAGGATTTCCCTTTTTGCAGGTGGTCTAGACGACCCAAGTCCCAACGCATATGACGTGACAAAGTCTACCAAGCTACGATACAACTCCACTCCATCTTACACCATGGTTAGGAAGGACTACTCCTTCGATCCGTGGATCAAGAACAGTGAGTTACCCACCAAGTTTTTCATCTAATAAAAATCAATGTAGGTATCATATTGCTGAAATAACGAAATTTAAAACCGTGATATGAGGCTTATTCTGCTTCATTTGTGTCAGATAAACGCATTCTGATTCCCCGAAATGTAAATTCAGATATCATCTCATTATCTCTCCCCTCATTATATGTAGATATGTAATGCCCCCTCAGAGTACATCCCTGGTCCTGGGAAATACGCTCCCAACCTCCCTGCTGTAAAACCCAGAATGCCGGCTTTCTCCTTCGCTAAACCCGTCCCCAAACTCACTCAGTTCTGCAACTGAGGAACTCGCCAAAGACTCTAGCTCTAAACTCTAAAGATTTTAGTTGGTATCCGCTATAGACGCTATTTAAATTGTAAATATGAAATGCAATGTACATATCGTGAGGAGATTTAAAAATGAAAATGTATAATTAAGTAATTGTTAAAATATGGAGATTCATTTCCCGATTTTTCCGATGATTATAGTCAGGTTGTACGGCTGAAGCCGACGGATTTTCCATCAAAACCCAGATGAAAACCTCGGGACGCTGATTGTACTCAAGGGACTATTGTAAGATTGTAACCCCTCAACTTTTAGAATTTACAGGCAGTGAATTCTGCCGTTTCTAAGAAAGAGCAAAAACTACCTTTACTAACCTTCACTTTCCAGGTTTAACGTGGAAGTGAAATCAGGAAATGGATTGTGATTTTTATTAAGTACCTAATTAAGAATTATTGCGTACCTAATTATGCTTATAATTTTCTTATGAGGTTTTTATAACTCAATGAGTTTCGAAGCCTTACTAATTTATTACCAAAATGTTTGTTTAGTTCAAAATTTAAATTAATTCTTCATAGTACAAATTTAGCTGATGTAAATTATTTTATGGTGTAAAATGTGATGAATGGTTTGTATCAAAAATTTTAAGTCTAATGTTTACAGGAATTGTAAAAATCCGATGTTATTCTTGTTCTTCCAAACATAATTCTTTAATCAATATTGGACAGTGGACATGGGTTAGGTATATAGGTACAACCAAGTACCAAAAAAAGAATTCGATTTTATATCCAATCAAAAATATTAACTTAATGTTGATTTCTTGTTATAAACGAAAGTAATCATATAGTCATACAGCATTGCTGTCTTGACGCCATTTTGACTCCATCAAATGATCCAACTTTCCTCAATAACACCGTACAATTAACAAAATACCATTTATATTCTGTTTAGAAGTGCCTGCAATCAGCAAACATCAATTTTTGGCATAAACTTATGGAGTAATTTGGTATAAACTTGTGGAGTAATTTTCCTATTCGTTTACATGTTTCCTTACATATCTTCTACAGATTGTGCAGACCATGACTTTGGGAAGTGATAATCCAGATATATCTTGCTTAGATGCAAGCTAAGTATTTATTCAGGAAACAGCGATCAGGTGAGGAGTGCAGAGCGTGATTATCCCTGGCAAGTGTCAGGTGATCTGCACTGGGATACGTGGTTTACTATCGTGTGGGTTGCCATGGTGAGGTCACGTGGGTTGCCATGGTGACGTCACGTGTTAGGTCACGTGACCCATCATTGGCCGTGTCTGCTTTCCTGGATCATTTTACAGGTTGTGTCTTCCTGTGCGGATAATTATAATGTGTTCAAAGCTTTGTACTTGTGATTTCTGAATACGTCATGTCTCACTAAATTCGTTATTTGTGCACTCCAAAGCTTTATTATTTTGGGGAATTGATAGCTATTTTTTCACAATTTATGATATCCTTAAAAAGATTTGTTTTTAAATCGTTATAACCCCTCTCCTAAGAAACATCCAAACAACCAATGTTGTCCCCTCCTCCTAACCCACCCTACAGCCTGCCCACTCTCTGTTCCCACCCCACCGGCTCTTCTTTTCATGCCATGTTTTTAACTGATGTATTCATTTATTTTTAATTCGCCTATTTTTCGTTGGTAACTCAAAAACCAACCCGAAGGTATCGAGATATATTTAGCTATAAATGGTCCTCCAATCCTTCCTCCTAACCCTCTTCTTGACTCTCTTGCAAACCCACCTCACCACCCCCTTCAACCTTCCCACTCTCTGCTCGCAACCCACCGGATCCCTTACCGGGGATCTGGAGTTAGAGGAGAACAGGGAGGGAGAGAGAAGTACGAAGACCGTCATCAGCAGTAATATAGCTCTAGATGAGACGCTTTGTTACAGGTTAATAGGGGTGGGGTTTAGATACGCTTTTGAAAGATTTATAGCTGCCTTTTTACAGTTTATCCTTTTTTTTCGTTGGTTAAATTCAATTTTGGAGAATTCACCGGTATCTAAGGGTCGATAGTTGTTTTCTTCTAAACAGCTTACAAAGTGTCAAAGCTTACAGTCTGTCTGAATCTGAAAGTGGCTGATTGTTAAAGTCTGTCTGAAGTTGCTCCGTTATAGATACTTGTTTCTCTAACTTAAATTTAACAAAATTCTAATACTCCCCATTAGGAGAACCTACGCTACGACCAACATCCTGGGCTTTACCCGGAACCACACCGAACTCTACACGATCACGTACGACTCCCTAAAACACGTGTACAACTTCAAAAACACGTACGAGTTCGCCATCCCAGGAACAGAGATAACGTGTTGGTGTGACTGTCCGGGGGGAAGTAATCACTGTGATTCGCATACAGACTCTTGTGGCAAGTTAGTGAAGTCCGAGGGTAGGGGGGGGGGAAGTAATCACTGTGATTCGCATACAGACTCTTTTTAGTTTCTTCTGTGGTTTTGACGATGACTTTTTCAGGGCCCTCCGCCCGGTTTTTTCAGAAGTGTGAGGCCTTTTTCTTCTTCGCCCAGTTCTTTTCTTTTTCTGGCTAACCAACCTATGCTTACCATGATTCCTCAGGTATGACAAGCAATGAAGTTAGACCGACTTTTGGCTACACTTAGTCTTAAGAATCATACATCCTCAGGAATATGAAGAATTAGGAAAGAGTGAGGACACTTTAGTGAACTGCTGCCCTAATCCTCAATCCTCAGGTATGATAAGAACGAGGACACCTGTGTAAACTGGTATGATGATGGACAGACACTGGAGGGTTGTTTCATGCCCACGGGCTCAGGGCAGAGCTGCTGCAACCTCGACATAGTCAGGTGCTTTATTTGGAAAACTTAATTTGCCTGGGGTGTTTTCCTGAAATAAGACATTGTTCTGGGGGTGACAAAGTCAGATAAACTTGTCTGGGGTTCTTCTCGAAATGAGACATTTGTCTGGGTGTTCTGGGGTTGTTCGTAGACAAGACAGATCCATCCATTACCTAAAAGGGACAATAGATATCATCAAAATTGATGACTTTGCTTCGAAATTAGAAGAAATCAGCCCAATATTTCTCCTCCCAGATTCTCCACAGACTCCTACCGAGCAGTAGAGATCGCCTCCCCCATAACCGTTGCTCAAATCCGTCTAAACGTCATTGACACGGGGCCTGTACCTCCTGTACACAGAGTAAAGGACAGGGTGTATAACATAGATCTGGATGCTGGCTCTACGTCAGATGAGCTGGGTGTGTGATGGGGAGTGGCGAGTGGAGATGGGTGTGTGAGTGCATGGTTTGTAAACTTTAATGATTATGCTTTGCTATTTTCAGATCATATGTCTTTTAGTTTTTGGCTTTTGCTGTTGCTTTTTTTGAATTATTACAGACCAGTTATACCGCTGCAGTTCATGGTGATGATCGATTTGGCTGGTCAGATGCTTCAGGCCTGAACTATTTCTTTGGCATGTTTCAGGATGAGAACTGAAATTATAAGCTTGGGACTTGGGTCCATATCATCTAACATGTGTGATATGAATATGCTGCTTCAGAATCTCAAGAATTAATGATCTATATCTTTTGATTAAGATTTACTCATTGAATCAACCCCCTGCAGTTACAATGAACATAGTGAGTTCCAGTACCTCCAGTCTACTTCCCGCCGGCTGGTACTTTGGAAGGATGAACTCTGGGGAGCTGAAGACTAATGTGGAAATTAACGGGTGAGTTGGTGAACATCGACTTGTGGTCTGGACCTTTCATCGACGGCGTATCAGCTCACCCATAAATCTACTTTTGTCATCGACCTAGTTGACTGTCAACTTGCGCACTGAATAGTCAATGACAGTTCTGTCATACTCGTCCGATCAATGCATGACTGCACACTCATGGGTAATGCATGGTTGGATCGTTTGCATTTTCAGACTGAACGAGTGGAACCTGAACAAGTTGGGTTGGTATAAGATCCAGAACGGAGTGGAGACTGTCAGGAAGAGTAGGGTGAGGGCAGCATTCTCAGCACTCACTCAGAACTGCGGGGACGGTGTCCTCGATACCAGTGAGTTATGAGAGTGATTTTACGCATTTTTCCGCAACTTTTTGCACTTTTGAATGTTGGATGGGTGAAATCCATCTACAGTGAGTTGAGAGTGAGATAAAATACTTCCTTTTTCCAATTTCCTTGCGGTTAGCTTTCGATCCAGGGATTTGGCAGATAATCTGATCATACTTTCTTCACAGATTTCAACTTCACCATAAATTTCACCCTCACCACAGATTTCAATCTCCACAGATTTCAATCTCCACAGATTTCAACTTTACCTCAGATTTCAATGTCCTCAGATTTCAATCTCCACAGATTTCAGCCTTACCTCAGATTTTAATCTCCTCAGATTTCGCTGCGTCTTACTACAACAGATATCCTTCCGAAGCTGAGACTGTCCACTCCTTCCTGTTCGGTAAAATAAAGAAGGCAGTTAGGAACGATACGTCACGACAAGTCATCGCATACCACAGGTATATGCAGAATCTATATTGGGCCTTAATATGGAATTTCTAAAATAAAAAATCTTGATACTTTGATATATTATGGAAGTTATTCCAGAAAATAGCCTGAATATTTCTTACAATACTGTAGACTCCTCTGACCCTTGACACCACCTCATCTGACCCTTGACACCTTTGCCGAAGGCGAAGGGGTCAGACAACGTCTGACAATGACACCACCAGTACAATTCCATCCCCAGGAGCTCCCCTCAACTGAGCCTCAAACTGACCTTCAACGAGAAGAGCCGGATAGACTTCATCTACGACAAATCGTACATAGCCGACTTCGAGGGTAGCATTCTCCTGGATAAGCACTCTAACCGGGTACTCAACCTCACGCTCATACGCGGGTCTGGCAGCATTGATGGGGATGTAGAGGTATGGGGATATGAGCTCTGATGTTTGATAATCTTTTATAAAAGTTGCTTATTTCAAAAAGTTACTCATTTATACTTTCTCTGTAGCTTTCATATCATTATCCATCGATAAGACAAAATCATCGATTGATCTTGATTAGAAATGGCCTTGCCCCCTCTCATGAGTATCTCTATTTCAGAAGGACTACTCGGAAGGAGATCAGTTCTCAGTGCACATTCCCACCCGGAACGTGCCCCGGTACCGCAAGTACATCAGGATTAGTGGAATGTGCAGGGACGTGGCTCCAGAGAGGGTGAGGAAAAAGCATGGGGAAATTGAAGATGGGCATTGCAATTTAGAAATTTTAATTTAAAAGTTTTAATTTCACCTCTGTTTTGGCTTCTATGAGCCAGAAATATCCTTTCTTTGTTATTTCTGGGCATCTTCAGAATCAGTATTTAACTTTTGAGTGTTGCACACAGAAATTTGAAAAAGAAGTCGCAGCGACCTTGATTATTCGCCAGGAAGATTCGGGCAGAGTTACAAAGAAGGCTAAGAAAATCGCAGAAGTTTGTGTTAAACCACGAGGTGGGGATAAAAGGACCAAGATTTGCAAAGATGTGAGTCTTCTCCTCTATATTCAACTTGGAACTGTTCTATAAAATACATACTTGCCTATGGGCTTCATTTTGGGATGCTTCCCGAAGGCGCTGCCCGTGGACTGTATCCGGTCTTGTCAAATCAAATTTCTGTACGCCACGTAAACTTAAGCCGTACACACAAAAGGCGCACAAACTGCAGTTCCAACTGCCGGCCCTGTTTCGATTCACCGTCTCCGGTGCAGGTCGTGTGTACGGAAGACAAAAACTCCAAGTT
The DNA here is from genome assembly GCA_011033025.1 of Beroe forskalii. Lineage (NCBI taxonomy): Eukaryota > Metazoa > Ctenophora > Nuda > Beroida > Beroidae > Beroe > Beroe forskalii. The sequence goes on from WFMF01000239.1 coordinate 19,864, forward strand.
CGTGATCCCTGAAGACGAGATCGCGTACGACCGAGCAGAACACGACGACATCCTGTCCCTCGCCACGTGGGGGAAATACCTGAACCCCATCCAGTGGTTCAAGGGGGGTAAACCCTCCTGGGTTAGTAGAGACGCATAGGATTTTAAAGATTTTTTGAACGCCAATTTTAAGCATTCCCCATTGCTCGATTTTCATGAAACTTGAAAATATCGTACATTATATTGCAGATGACATTACTGGAATTGCAACAAAGTCAATCAGAAGTTTATTTTAGCCAAAATTTATGGGCAGTTTTTCGTCTCTACTAGGTGGAGGGGGTTATCATCACGGTGGCTTGTGTTGTGGTTCTCGTTGCAGTGGGGATTGTGACGAAGGTGCTCAAGGCGTTCGGGTGTTTGTGGGACTGTTTGACGTGTTGTGGACTGTGGGGGAAGTGCAAGTCTATGCCGTCCATGAGTAATAAAACGGTGAGTTTTTTTTGCTGCAAATCGCAGCATACTCACAGTCTTATAGCTATGATAATTCAATTATTAATTTTGCTCATGAATGCCAAAATTGAATCAAAAGACGCCCTGAAAAGAAAATTTGACATTGTATTTGCTTTAAAAGCCTGCTCAACTTAATTTGATTTTGAGAAATCATTTTTAGATTCATTTCAATTCGATTTCAGAAATCGTGGGCGAGGTATTTCAAACGGAATCAGGACGCCAGTTCTTCTGGAACGAGTAGCTCGACGCAGAGTCTTGAGTCGAAATCTAATTCAGAGAAAACTAAGATGAGCAGAATCTGAACTGGATATACATTGGTTCGTTTAGAAGTTATAGGTTTTATATATTAATATAGTCCACAGTCCACACCCACAGTGCAGAGCTAGAGGATACTTATTTTTCATATCAGAGCAGGAGCCAGGACCCAGGCAGACATTATCTAATTATAATTGGTAATGGTATCAGTATTGAGTACGGGAATACCATTGCCATAATACCATATTATAATTATTTATATTACAATCTCGATCGGACAGATTTAAGGTTGACGGACATTAATAATCAAGCTTGATCCTGCCACTTCAAATTTTCAACAAAAGTTCGATATTTTCGGCTCGATTTTTCTAATTTTTCCACGATTTGAATACCCACGATTTGCCTGAACCCCTCGCGCGCGCACGCGACGACTCGCTTGTCAGACGTTGTCTAACCCCATTTGCAATATTGCCTTCGGCAGTGATCTGGCAAAATATTTTTCGCTTATTGATTATTAATTTCATATTTCAGTTTTTAAGCACGAATTTCAATTATGAAACTGGAAAATTTTATTAATATTTATATTATTTGTGCGTTTAAGTTTGATAAAAGAATGCAGAAAACCGCGGCGCGGAAAATTTGCATTGCTGCTTAATTTGCATCTGTACCAAATGCCAAAGTTCAAGTTGCCGCATGCAATACAGATTCTCCCTGTTCCTTATTGCGCGCGCTTTGCCGCTTTGGGACTTTTCAGAAAAGTAGGTGCGCAGCTGACAGCGCGCTGCCATGAGCTGCGCGCGCTTTTCTACGAAAAGTCACAAAGCGCGCCTCTTCAAGACGCGCGCTTTTAAACTTCTCGGAGAAAAGCGCGCGCGCAAGCTCATGGCGCTGCCAGCTGCGCGCGCGCTTTTCTGAAAGATCCCAAAGCGCGCGTCTTCGAAGAAGACGCGCAAAATAGGTCCAAAACCGATAGGCTATCATCACTATTCACAATTCAGGAAATCAGAAAGCATGACTACTGCGTTTTGAATTGACAGCATGATGGAATCATGATCAAAATTGAAATATATCAATATGTTCACAATGACAATATCAAATTATTTACATGTCAAACTCAAAGGCCACCAAACTAAACTTCAACCGAGAAATTTAAAATTAAAATATGATTTTCCCTTCATGATGAGAGTGATTCTGAAAATAAATTGATGTCCAAATTTATCCACGTATTACGAAAATGAAAATGAAGAGGAGTTTAAGTCTGTGAACAATAACTTTTGAGTTAGCTTAACTTAGACCTTATTGTAACGAAACACTGCTGCACTGTATCAACAATCAATAACATGTTCCATTAAAACAGAATTTAAACCCTGTTCCACTATCAGACTGCCAGGACACCAGAATGGCAGAATGAAAAAGCGAACTGAGCACGTGTATTTACCACTTTATTTACCACTCTTTTTATAGTTTTATCTATTCTTCCACTCATGAATATATCAAAATAAAAATGGCCATATCATAATTATAATAACAAACTGAAAGATATCATATCCAACTCCATTTCAGTAAAATGTTTCTACAATTCCAACTAAAAATATGATCCGCATTAATAATTCATTATAATATTTTCATCTAATAATATTTTTCAATAGTAATTTAAAACATAATTCATATTAAAAAGAACCGTTGAACTCTGCTGTTTCCTTGCCCTCAGCCACCACAGTACAGCTCTTCCAGGGATACTCCGTGGACCCGAGGTAGTTGCCGGCGTAGGCCAGGGCATTCTTCCTTTCCTCAACCGAGGCTTCTGCGGAGAATTTACCATTAATTTCAAGTTTAAGGGATCGTTAACATTTCAGTTTTACCCCCAGACATCGAGAAAAGAAACTGTAGACCTAAAAAAACTGTAGACCAAGTCGACTTCAAGTTCAATGCTTTATTCATGCTCTGTTCATCCCCATATTAATTATGAAAGTGACTTTGGGAGAAATACGAACAACCTGAACAATAGCTCTTACAAATTATAAGATTAGAAATACCTGATCCAATCCAGACGAATAGATGGCTCTCTGTGTCCAGCACAAAAGCGTCCGTTTTGTCCAGCTGGTCACGGGAAATACCACTCCCTTCTGCCACTGGTGTTAGTTGATGGGACTCTGTGTCTACCCGTAGAGAAATAAATGCTATATTGATAGGTGAGAAAATGTGACATGCAGATAAGACCAATCTGAATTAGCTCTAATTTGGTCATAGCCACAATTGGATCCGAAAAATAATTGGAATTGGATCAATGAAGTGTATACTGATACTCTGATACAGTGAATTTTCCCTATTTTGTCGTAATATGATGAATGCAGACACAAAACAGGCACAAAACGGAAGCGGAAATAAAAGAGTAAGTGGAAACGGAAGAGGAAGTTGAAGCGTTTCCGTTTTGTGCCTGTTGGGGTTCTTCCAGTCTGCTGAAATGCATATCCAGATATTACCTAGTACTAGTAGCAATATCTTGTTAAACCTACCCGTAGGAGCTTATTTCCACCCCATTCCGCTGCAGCTTCTTTCTCTTTCTTAGTCTTGTCATTGAATAGCTGAAAAACACGGCGATTTGAGTGATATCAGACAAAATCAGATTATCAGTGCTGCAAAAACACATTTGCGCGCAGAATAAAGCACAATGCGCGCGTGATACGCCGCGCACGAAAAGTTTGATATTAGGTAAAAACAGCAATGAAAATTATGAGTCATCCTTGAAGCTTAGCCCAGCAATCTCAGGTTCCTCAAATGGAGCCCCGTCAATGATTTCCTTCTTGCACTTTCCCCGGGAACCGAGAACCTTGTTTGTCATGCCGGCAGCTGCGTACTTTTCATCAAAACTACTGTTCGAACCTGGAAATTCGAATGGCAATGTTATCAAATTCAAGTATGACAATTGACAGTTTTTGCAGAAAAAATGCTTGACCTTTTCAGTATAATAGCGTCAAATCAGCTGAAATATTTTTTTTTCGTAAGATTAGATTCAAAATGACATTTCAACCCACCGTTGATTTGGTAGATAATAGCACCGGTATCCAGAATGAAGACATCATCTTCTGTGTAGTTAGCCTTCTTCAGAGATATCTCCTTCATTGTGATATGCTTGTTAGCCTCTGGGGTGAAAGGAATGTTTAGAATTGAGGACAACTCGTGAGAAAATTCATGACAACGACAGTTTTGAAATTCTGAATACATCGAAAATTCGTCATTTATTGGTTTCAAATTCGAATAAGTGGTAAAAGCATCACCATTCTGATATCAAACAAGTCAAGTGCACAATAAACAATAAATCAATTAGAATAAGATGCACCCTGTAACTTTATAAAAACTCACGTTTCTTGACATGGAAGAACCGCGGAACGTACGCCTCAGGAAGAACACGTCTAAAGCCACTGTCCACTCCGCCCTTCATCATTGTCAGTTCGGGGAAGTAGTCTTTGAAAAGCTGGGACTCGTGCCCCCAACCTGAGAAGGAAGAGAATGAGAGGAACCCCTATCATTTCCTTGTGTTTGAAAATAGCGAAATTGGAGGAAGGAAATGAAACATTTACGTCTCCCTACCAGGGAATGAAAGGTTGTGGATAAGTGTGAGATTTGAGTAATGGTACCGGGAATTTTGCTATTTCGAATTTAAGCACAATGGACATGAAAAGTGATAGCACCACCGGGCGCCGATTTTACCACAGCCCTGAGCCCACCTTACCTCTCTGTGCTGCACAGGTTTATCATTGAGCAGTGTGTCCAGCTCCACGGTTTTGTAAGCTGCCGTACCGTACTCGTCCTGAGTCGACTGCTTCCCGATCCAGAAGTGCAGGTCGTACTCCAGATCCTCCTCGTCTGGGTTCTTGTAAGTGTTGAGGTTTTTCGAGATAATTATCTAGGTTTTACAATTGATAAAAGTTCTGATGATCGAAGGAATTTATTCACTATTAGGAGGACCGCGCAGTAGCAATGACGCCATCAACATTGGGCCCTCTGCCAAATTAATGAAAAATGAGCAGGGTATACCACTGGTTTCATCATACGAACTTAATCTCAAATAAAAGCATTACTTGTAAGTGTTGAGGATGATGTAGGAGTCCCCGGTGTAGAAATCACCATAGTCCTCCTTAGGCCAGTGTTCAACCTGTAAGATGATATTAGCATATTCCTTTGATATGAACTAAATCATTGCCAGAGGGTCAGAAATTGTCTGACAACTAAATGAGAGGTTTTTGGACAGTCATGATTCACCACTTTTCATTCAAAAAGAATCCCTATATTGTGATGATTTAGAAAGTTTTAGCAAAATTACTTGAGACACATTCGCAAACACAAGGAGCAAATCATCTGGTATGAGTATACCATGGGATACGCCATGTGCCACAACTACCGAGTGCCATTACATTTCCAAATGTAAATGTAAATTTCCAAAACATGGGATCCGAGTTATTTATTTCAGTAGAATTACGTCAGTTGGACTAACACACCTTTTCATGAAAACATATGACGAACTTGGTGATTGAATGTAGCACAAAAACTGTTCGTGAGTAGATTTAAGTAGAAAAGGATCACTTCTGTGCATATCAACCTCTGTTAACATTCACAGTTGAACATCAGTCAACATTATAAATAACCTTCATAGATAAGACATTGGATTAAACTCTTGAAAATCAGTCTATCACCGCAAAGTTTGTACTTTGGACAGAAATTCTATGAAAAATAATTTGCGCGCACTGTGAATTGCGCGTCCTTATCAATCCCTTCATCGATCGATACATGTGCACACATGTGGTTAAGCTGTCCCTACCTTGAATTTGTTGATTCTCCAGATCTGGAGACCCACTTCCTGCCCAGCTCCTTTCCAGGCAGGCTCTGACTCAGCGGACTCTTTCTTAACCTGGGAATTGGGTTGGCTTGTGAATTATTTGCAAAAACACTGGCAACTTTTAGTGGAATTTTTCTTGACCTACGAAATGAGATTTGGATTGTGAGTCATGTTTTACAAAAAGACTGGCAAATTTTTCCTTCAGAAAGTCGGATCTAAAGATTTCATCCTAGAAATCAAATATTATTCATAGAAGTGAGAATAAATCTTCTTCAATAGAATTTAGTCTACAGAAGAATACAATTCCACAATCCACATATACCTGCTTCTCAGTATCACTTCCAAACAAAGCAAGATTGGAGTCCTTCCAGTCGTATTCCTTAGGTTTCTGCATGTCGGGGAGCTAGTGGAAAGAATGATATGTTAAAACATGTTACAAATTTATGAAAAAAGCTTGTGAAAACGTTAATATTATATGTTACAAAAATAAATATCTTGAGCAGTGTTTTGAAAATAATGTTACAAAAATAAATAAAATAATATCATGATAATAGTTGATAGAAATAGCCGATGGTATGTTTCAATTTTACCATGAGCATCAAGCAATGTCACGCAAGCAATGTGTGATACACAAAGATCGATTAGTGAAGCATGACAAATATTCAGATGAGGCGGATTAATACATGATGTTTTGTGCATTCTGTGATAGCTTGATGTGGATGTAAGTTTTACTAAATCTTCCATAACAAAAACCTAAAGGCGTATCTGAGCAATGTTCACTTGTTCAGATTAGCAGGTTTTCAGCCGCTGAAAACCTGCTAATCATTTCCTTGTTTCGCTGAATCAGCAAAACCAGGAAATGATTTTTTCCGATCTTTTGAAATTGTTGTATTGGTGATCGGAAAATTGTTTCCTGGTGACAACGACGACTTTTCCATGGAACTACATCAGAGGAAACTGCTCAACTGCAACATTATAAAAACGCAATGAAGGAATGAACACCTGTTACTCATGATAACACTTAGGTGGCAAAGCTGCGCACAATTATAACAAAGCTACAAACACTTATTACTGAGCAGTAAGAAGGCTTAGACGAACACTGTCACGAACAAATTGAGCTCCATTCTCGAAGCTACATGTACATGTGAAGTTTAAAGACCATCTCTACACAACAAAACCTTAAACCAAGTCGCTGTACAAACTAACTCACAATACAAAGTGACTCACAATACAACAACCAAGTAAACAAAAGACGTGTACGAGCTCAGCTATTGTGGGACTTAAATGCTTTAGACTTAGAGCGAACTGCAAAGGGATCATTACAGCTATAATGGCACTAAGTACGATTATCCCAACACTGTGTTCAACTGAAGTGAGATATCAACAAGCTCCTATCTGAAGGCTGGAAAAAAAATCTTTATCCTGACCACGCAATCCTGAGATACACGCTCACGAACGAACGCGTAATTTAAAGAAAAACAAGTTCTTCCGCCTTCTAACGACCCACGCAACACAACGCAAGTTCGAACGCATCACAATGCAAGTTCGAAAGCCACACAACGCAACTAGTTACAACCTAACTCACAGACTCCCAGACTATACAAAGCGCTCTGACTGAAGAGAGACTAGAGAGTGAGCGCACACTACAGCTATATAAAATACAACGATCCAGTACAACCATACGCCGCGCACGAGAAATAGGCGGTGTGACGTCATAAATTCACCATTTTAAACCCTGATAATGACGTCATTCTCAAGAATTCGCTGGAATTTAGCGTGCGCTATAATACATAATTGTCTCATTTGTCATTATTATACGATCTGTACATGATGTTGCTAAATGGGCGGGGATGAGTTAAATTGTAGAGTTAAATTGTAGAGTCTGTAGAGACTGTAATTAGGCAATTAGGCTAATTTAAAGTGGCATTGGATCTGGTGGTGGTTAGTGGTAATTTGATTAAACAATTGTATCATGAGGTGTACGACTATTTATGGGAGGAGCCTAAGTTTTGGCCGCTCTCCAAAATCAAAACAATAATTTCAACGGTTTCTTTCAGAACTCGGTAGAATTTGGTAAGAAGAAATTATTGGTACAGTCATGTTCAATCCACGCGTTTAAAAATTTCATGGGCGACAAATTTCGACAAATGGTTTCAAATCAATCTAAAAATGTACAACGCTTGAAACAGTCGGATGGCTGAATGGGGTATAATCGATTGTCACGAAACACTACATAAAAACACAGCCCCACGCTGTAGCACAGCTTCTACAACAAGTGGCTTTACAGGTGGCTTACAGTGGCACTGGCTATCAAATGAGACGGTGACGTCATTAATTTACCATATTTGGGCAATGAAATAATTACCAAATGAGGTTATGATGAAGTCACAAATTCTATGGAAAACCTTTCCGATGAACTATCGTCAACCTATCGATTTATAAACCTATAGTACCTAAACAGTGCTACTCCAAACCTAATTCTGATAGACAATAGTTTATTGAAGTAGTAGTTTATTGATGATTTGATTAAATCGATATTACAGCACTACCTACACGCGACACACAAAAAACACAAGTCTATGAGGATTATGAGTGTAAAGAACACTATAACATTAGCTCACGACCCCCTAGCACACGCGTTATATGTGAATGTTATTGTAAGCACGACACGTAGCTTGTATAGACGGCGCGCGCGAAAAATAGGCGGGTATAGACGGCGCGCGCGCCAAAAATAGGCGGTTATGAACGTCATCAAATTACTATGTTGCGCTTTGATAATGACGTCATCTTGCCTGCCTGGTCATGTATACGATGGTGCCCGGCTATTGATATTAATAGCCAGCCCCTTCGAACAAAAACACGTACAAACTGTCCTTTTATTATAATTTGTTAGCTTTTGACAAACAAATTATAGTTAATTTTCATCCAAATATGGGGATTCTTTATTTTCTTAAAACGGCTTCAAATGAAATATATGACAGGAATTAAACAGGAATCAAACAGAAATAAAACAGGAATTAAACAGATATAAAACAGGAGTTAAACAGGAATTAATTCCCCTAATTCCTGCTGAGACATGACATTGACATGATGACACGTAGTAATAACAAACTATTAAATAACTTATGTGAATGAGAGAATGTGGAATATTATCAACCATTTCCCGCCACAGAATTCAAAGTTCAGTTCAAACAGGAGGAAGAAGATGGGACTGAAGAGCAGTCTGTCATTCGTCTTGTGGATGTACACCGTACACGTGTTTAGATCGGTTACTCCTTTGTAAAAACTACAAACCTTACTGTGGGGCAGCATTGAGATGCAATAGGATATATTGGGCAAGGCGAAGCCGAGTTTCATATGAATTTGAAAACTATGTATTCGAATGATAGCTTGTTTTACAGGGGAATATCGTACTACATAAACACACATTTCATGCATCCTGAAAGTGAGAGAACCTAACGATACAAACATACGACTAGGATCCTACATCAACATGCACGTTTTAGTAGGCCCGGCGGAGAAAGCAATCCAGGTTGATCCTGGAGTTAGACATCTCCAGGTAACCACAATTGTGGTAATCACAATTATATTTGTAATTAACACAATGCAAGCTCCAAAAGTCAAGAGTTAACAGTGCCAAACATTAACATAAGCATTTCAAATTTTTACATCGTACAAAAGCAAAAATCCATACGAATAACCACGACAACAACGCATGTTTTTTTTGAGTGTTTGTGTGTTTTTTGAGTGTTTGTGTGTGTGTGAACACAACCACATGTGGTCCCTTGGGAGGGACACTGCTAAATATATCTTACACGTAATGCCATTACCTATTAATGAGCACAGCGCAGAGTTCACCAGTAACTAACAATGATACGCGGCAGTGATGACGTCATAATCTCAAATATAAGTAGCAAGTTGATGACGTCATCATTTCTATTCACTGCTCAAAGCCTGTGATATATTATTTAATGCGAAGGAAATTACCTATGCACATTAAACCAGCTGGTCTATTGAAGCAAGGACACACAAGGAAAAATAGGCGAATATTTTCAACAATTTGGCAGCGCGCACAATGTTAATGACGTCATTTAACCGCCTATTCAAATTCTAGGAGCGTATATCATTGAAGCAAGGACACACTCGCACACCGGCTCATTAGCCCACTGACAAGTACACACATTCATCACTTGACACACTTTGACAGATGTTTGACAGATATGTCTGACAGATATGTCTGACACTGACAGATGTCTGACAAATGCCTGACATTATTGCCGCGCGCTCTGACTCATCTTTCCTAAAAATCCATTTTTTGTCTGCCACAAACAGGAAATAAAACAATAGTTGGTCAAATAACAGTTGCAATTTCCGAAATAACTAATAAGTGAAGTTTGAAATTCTAGAGACAAATCTTTAAGAAAATAGAAATTAATGAAAAAACATAAATGTGGTGGTCAAAAAGGGCACATAAGAACTTTAAAAACGATGACCATCCAAAATACACAATGTCTGACAGATGTTATGTGTGGCATATGTCAGTAAGTGACAGATGTCAATAAGTGAGAAAAATGGTGCACGTTCTGATAACGATGAGGCGTCGCCTGATTAGCAATGCAAGTGGAATACACAAAAAGAATACACCATAATTGGACATTCATCCCAACAACAACACACGACAGTCGACACGACACCTACTCAATCCACAAAGTTACATGTGGAACAGTCAACTTGAAATAAACAAACATACCAACATTGCTTATCAAGCAAAAAGAGCAAAAGCGGTTCCTAGTTTGCGAGTTGACATGTAAAATCTGATGAGTCGACGACATACGTCAATTTGTACGCACATATTTCACACGAATCAAAAAGCTGAAGGTACAAATGTTGGTTTAAGAAAATACGAAAAAACGGACACAAACGCACGCACTCACGGCACATGATAAATCGCATGAACTCCAGAACGGCATAGACGCGCGCATTCTAACGCACGCGCAGATAAACCCATGCACGTGCGGCGCGTAAGAATACGCTCTGACGCATCCCAACGCATATGTGCAAAGACACAGGACGCACACGGCACACGCATGCTGGCGGTCCCAGGATCACTATAATAAATCATCATCACACGAAATATGTGCAGATTAAATTAAAGGATCGAATTGCGAGGGTAGCAGTAAAGTGATGTGTACACAAGGTGACACGCGGCGAACTACTGTGACTGTGTAGTGTGTAGTGACTAGTGTGTAGGTACATCCATAAGTGATTTATGTATCTAATGTTACATACGCGCTATATAAACACGCTCACACGCATAGATACATTAATACAAACAAACAAAGACAAACAAACTTCCCTCCCCCTCGCAATGAAATCTGACAGACCTAGGCTGCAGCCCTTCTTTACGGTGGTCTGCATGCACACATATACACACACACACAACCAAACATAAACACATCGTAACAATTTGGAGAGTCGAGCCATTGTACAAATACTATAATGATCAGTACGGTTGAGAGTGACGTCATTATCATGGTTTAAACTAGTGAATTGATGACGTCACATCGCCGGATTTCCTCGAAACACTCATAGCAGACTGAAAAGATTGCTCCTATGATGGACATCGTCGGGTTTGATTACATAATCATGGAAATATTAATGGAAATAATGTGGTGAATTGAAATATTCAATATTATAAATTCCTGCATGTAATAAACCAAGGGCCAAGGCACTAAACATGATGGAATTCATGAGTTTATTATGCAGTGGTTATGAATAACGAACATGGTGACTTGGTTGAATGCAGTGGTCATGAATTTATTCACTAAAAGTTACAAACCCGGTCAGTAACTCACACTACGTTGCGGCCTGTGAGCACAAAGCAGTAATTTGGTGAATATTGGCTGGAATAATTCCCTAATTTGGATCAAGGTGGATTCACAGATTGACTAACGAGACAAAAGTGCAAGAAATAACGTTATATTTCAGGATAGATGGGTACCTGTAACCACAGATTACAGAAAGACTGAAAATAATTTTTAACATCATGACACATCCAATGGACGTAGGAATGCCAAAAGAGCTGAAGGTGTGGCTACATCCCACATCAACAGTTTAATCCGAAGTAAACTGTTACAAATTACAACATAATATATCAAGTGTGTAAGAAAGAGTGATGTGCAGAAGGGTAGTCGGGTACACTCCCCGTGCCTCATTACTATGTCATTGTGTCCTGTCACGTGATCTACACGTGGTTTTCAGGTCACGTGGTATAAATGTCACGTGGTCTAAAAGTCACGTGGGTAATTCGTAATGTCCGGAATTACTCCGATAAAGAGCATTAAAAGTGCAACATATGTTAGCACTTGTCAAATGCAAGGATAGTCATACCTACCTACTGCTTTTGGAAAGTAGTCACCTCAGCATCATCAACTCAACACCTTGAACAATGGTGATGAAGTCACCTTCAAAAACCATGAACAGGCAGCAGCCATAGATAGTCATGAGCGTGACCGTGTGTACGTAATGTTGAACTTGAAGTTTCAGATGATACATCTTAATCTTATGAAGGTACAGTTGCAGAATTCTCTGACGTTTTCATACATATGCACTAGCCTGATCGGGTTAAGACCCTCGTCCTTCGGGCTACGGGTCTAAAGCGGCTACGCCTCTCGAGCTGTGACCTCGGGAAGTATCCTAATATGGACCAGATCGTCGTGTGTCTATATACTTACATACTACCTACTTATATATTTTGTAGATGGCAATCAGAGTTTGAAAACAAAAAGAATGGTTTCAAATTATCTTTCTTACCGTTGCTCCGAGAGACGATCGTTTGCCATGATTTCCTCTTTGAGTGTCTTTTCTTTGAACCCATTATTGCGTCCAAGGCCATAACTCCTAGTAAATGAAGTGAAACTTTAGAGTGGGAACAAAGTACAAATGCTCAAAAGATAGGGTTTTTAAGGAGTTGAAAAATTACAATTTTGACGGTTAATTTATTTCATGCTGACCAAATTGTGTGCTGTAAAACAATCAATCAGCGGGTCAGAAGCTTTCCTAAGCTCTGACCTAGCCTAAGAGGTTTGGCACAAATTTTTCTTTGCGGAATTTAAAATGTTGCAATCGGAATGCCAGGTGCATTGCACGTACGTGATGCGCGCAAATATCAATGTTTTACCCGCGCGCGCGCACAGTCATGTTTCGCGCACTGGACAAACTAAAAATGACACCGCGGCGGACGGCTATGCTCACCAAAAATTCTCGAAATTTTCCCATCACATGTTTGCCAAATCGAACATTCGGAACATCTGAAATTTGAATAACCATGATCTGCGGTCCAATTCCAGACTTAAAAGGAAGACTGAAATTGGTACTCAGAAATGAAATTCTCTACAATCATTTGACATCCCAGAAATACAAAAAGGGCCTCTTTGACATCACACAATAGACCGGTTCACTCTAACACGAATTATCATAGAATCTCGAACCTAATATTTCCTGCTAGGTCAATGACACTGTGTAATTACTGTGCTAAGCGGTGGCTAGTAACAATGAGGGTCATTGTCACTAAGAGTCATTTGGAGGAGCGAGGCACTGTGTTTACAGGCCGGATATACGAAATAGTGACGTCATTATCATGGTTTAACATGGTGTGTTAATGACGTTGCACTGCCCATTTCCATGTACATTATTAGGGGTGTGTAAGGTAGGTACAGTGTAGAATAGAGGAAGTGTACACACGCTACTGTACGCGTTATTTGCCTGTATCATATCTACTGAGGCTTGTATTTTGACAATAGCTAGGTCAAGGTATATAACATCATATGGTATATAAGCTTATATCAGGGGCCTATATCTGGGGCTCCAGACATTTGTTGAAGCCTCATATACGTATCTACATCATTCAGATTTAATAGAAAACGACAAGGCTTTAATAATACAAACGATTCAGAAATTGATTATTAATGTCCATAGACCATATCAGAACAATTCGAAGGCATTTTAGAAGATTTCTCTTTCGAAAGTGGTGCCTTCGTTTATCTCATAATTTCCAGAACTTTCAAGCTGTCACGGTTTGTTGAGGTATAATCGTTCGAGACTAAACAGTGATTTCAATATTTGAAAGATTCTAAATAACGGAGATTCAGTTACAATCCATAGAATAACTCAATCAAACTGAGAGTTCCTGGCAGTTGTTTAATCTAATTTATACCCAAGTCATTGGTGCTTTGAGTAAATTGTAGTGTAACGTTGCATTTGTGACAGACTGTCGACAGAAGAAATTTGCATCATTTTCTAAGTTCAAAAGTAACTCAAATATTTGATTGTATGACGCAGTGTTGTAAAGTTTAAAACACTTGGACCTCTCCTTGGTAATATGATTGAAGTTCGTGACCGCCCACCCTACGACCAAAAGAGTAACTTCCTTGTCCGAAAACCAGCAAAATAAATAGGCAGTTAAACGTCATCAAGTTTCATATTCCAAGCCATGATAATGACGTCACATAAACCTAACATGCACCATTTAAAACACAGCTCTAGGTTCCAGTCCGTAACACCGTCGTTATCTACTAAAATACAGCTCAAAACATATCCTTTCAAGGACATGGATATATACTCCGAAAAACGGTTAGTTTTAAGGTTTTACATAAATATAACGGAGAGTTTTTCCTCACAAAAATATACACGATCATTAGTAAGGTAAATATATATTCTCTGAGTTTTTATGAAATGAGTTCTACTTAAACATGTTTACATATGTATTATGCGGGCTGGCGTTTTTCCAGAAAAAGTGGGGGCACATTTTTAGGAATATAAGATAAGAATATAATGAGATAAAGTTTCGTGCGAAGTAGGAACGAAGTACGATCCTCAGGAATTTTACGAGATTTCTTCTTGAATTCTAATCCTAAGTGCAGCGTTCTAGAGCCTCTTATTCAATACAGCAGAGATAATAATTATCACCCGTACAAAAATAAATTCTTCGTCGATATAAAGATTTCTTCTTTAGGCTCGGCATTTCTCTTACATTCTAGACTCCTCTACTTACATTCTTCTACTCTTCTACTGTAGCACCTGCGACCATATCAGAATTCAGGATAACACGAGAAATATTCTTTTAGGTGGAAAGCGAAGGAACAGAATAAACTTGAAAACAAAATAAGAACATTTAGGGATATTTTAAAAACAACTTCATGTCATTTTCAACTTGAATTTGGATGAATGGTCAATGTCATGACGATTTCGGGATCCAGCTGGTAAGCGTGTACATTGCTGGCCCTTATTGGCATGGTTAAAATGATAGTATGTGCTTATGTGCTCTGACAACTCAGCACGTATACTGCGATGCTATGGTCAGTAATTTAACGAATTATCAGCGGTTTAACTGATGACAAAAGCGATTATCGTCGTCACTGACCGGTAACTAATAACGTTTACATGATACCCGGAAATGATAATGTGTTCCCAATTAACTGTTCATCATATTATCTGGGGTTAATAATCATTTATTCGATGAATTAATAAGCATGACGGCTATCCAAAGTTAATAGCAAAAAGGAAAGTAATCGGATTTTTCGAAAGTAATCTCAAGTGTTCCTTTAATGGCTTTTAATTCAATTTTACATAATATTTATGCATACCAATATTCTGCTCACCTTATTAAATAGGAAGAAGTAGGCCAATATTTTGTTGCATTTTTTTCATATTAAACTCGGCTTCTCCTCATCTAATATTAAATGCATCTTAATGCTACCCTAAAGACTATAGTACTGACATAGTACAGGATTCGCTCTGCACCTTCTGGTAGTAATGTTGCGATATAAACTCCTCTGTTGTAATAAATATATATCACCCTAGTAAGATCTAGAATTTCCGCATATTACATGGTATATAATGCGAGAAAACAGTTCCTTGTTATCGGCATCAGTTTAACACTTGTCTTTTACACTTATCATTATCATCACATGAGGAAACGTTCTAGTAATTATATATACTATAATATAATTGCAAATCTATAGCCGATGTTTTATATAACGAGTCGGCTATAGAATGCACGGAAACAAAGACTTATGCACACTGCAGCATGCAGGGAATCTATATACTCTTCTTTCAGGAGAGTGAAATTCTAGTCTATTTGCAACAAACTACGCATGAAATAAAGCTGAATTTATTTCCTTTTTCATAAATCTGTGGTTATTAATAATCTGGAAACGAGTCTCAACACACCCTATATATGTGCATATTTCTAGAGATCAAAAGGGCTAAAATTAAAATTAAAAGTGCTGAGTTGATATTTTAACACTACAGCATACAGGCAATCTATGTGCATACGAAAGATAGGCAGATCGCATCCATCAAGTCGCCATTCTGAATCATGATATTGACGTGCAAATATGTGGTACTTCAATGCCGTGAAAATTGAAAATGATAACAAGCATAGCACGCGAGTGGTGCGTAATTTTCCGTAAATCGTCGAAATAGTTTGACACTTTTGAGTGGAATTTTTCATTTATATTAGCTCCGGAAATAAAAGTACAGATGGTGAAATAAACTGAATAGGTCAATTTGACGTTGACCAATCAGCGTGCGAGTTGACCGTGCACTAAGGCGCTGATTGGTGATTTCATGACTATTTTGGGATCCTCCGGGAAAGCTTATAATAGGCCCCAAATATTAAACATGTAATTAATTGTCTGATAAATTGTGGTCACCGTGACATGTAATGTCTAGAACAGAGCAACATATTGAGTTTTAAACATTGACCGAATAACACAACATTGATTGTTAAAATAAGATGAAATATTTAAAATTTACAGTATGCATAGTGTACATTTTATAAGTTCAAAACACATACTGATCACAATAATTCCTATTGAAATTACGACGGAAAAGTCACCCATCTTTGCTTGAAATCCTGGAGTTGACACTTTGATATAAAGCCCACCAAAATTTGACCAAAAGAGACAAAGATCTGCTTCCAACATGACGCATAAATTTGCGATTCAGAAGTTTAGTGTCGATTGCTACCACTGTTACACCACGGATACGGATAGGAATATGGTTTTGTGCGGATATGATAAAGTTGGTCAAGGCTACAGTGAAAAATGTGATACAATTAAATCACTATATCATATATGGAAAACTGGAGGTAAGAAGGCTAATAAGCACTGGAGTCTGGACATGATGTGAAATAAAAAGTTGATAACGCCTACAATCTACATTCTACAAGTTCAACCAAATAATTTGAAATTCCATTACAATATAATCACAATAGAAACTTATATTTCCCTAAGCTAACGATTTTCAATCAAATTTGCATAGAATCAATTCAAGATCAGCATCAAGACATATTTAAATGGCATATCTAAGATGAGTTAACTATAATTTATCAATAATTAACTAACTTGAGAGAGTAGTGAAATCACATACCTAATTGGCCTTTTCAACCAGTCTTATTCAACCAGTATTTTTTGACCGAGCCTATTATGAATTGCATCAATTAAAAGACCTGATCTAATGATTCAAAGACGCTTAAGTAAATTAAATACTGAATCAGACAAGTAGTTAAAAATTTCATTTGAATCAAATCTATTGGTTATAATTTCTACTGGCCTCGCATTAACTAGCCTTTTTAATAACCAGCCTTTTGGAAACTGGAATGGGCAGTTTTTACGTAATCAATGGTAATTTTATTTGTCACGATAACATGTTTTGTACGTTTCATAATCGAAAACCCCCTATTAAGTTTTCACGTAGTATGCAACGAATATAACGATCCCCAAAAGACGCATTTGAATTTCAAACCCTTGACACAAAAATAGGCGGTTTCACGTCATCAACTTACAACGTTGTGATATCTTACCTTCCAAAAAGGAAAATCCCCTCGGTAGTAGATATCAAAATCCCCTCGGTTTCAAGCCTGCTCGGAGCCACACGCCAATTAAGCGACATAATTCGATCAGTACAGCCCGCCGCAGGCGAAAATTTTCAAGGTTTTGCACATGAATCCGCCTCAATTTGGTTAATTTATCATGCGATTGAAACAGCCAGCCGTAGGCAAAAATTTCGAAAGTTTTACACATGAGATTGTGCCTACTCCTAGGATCAATATATAGTCATATAATTCGATCAAAACAGCCCGCCGCAGGCGAAAATTTTTAAGGTTTTGTACCTGAATCTGCCTCTGAGATAAATTTGGTCAATGTATTATGTGATTAAAACTGCCAGCCGTATTGTAGGCGAAAATTGTGAAAGCTTTAAATCTGAGATTGTGCCTAGGATCAATTCAGTCATATGAGTGGATCAAAACAGCCCGCCGCAGGCGAAAATTTTTAAGGTTATGTTCCTGAATTTGCTTCTGAGATCAATTTGGTCAATGTATTATGTGACCAAATTTGTCAGTATTTTCCTCTCGTGTGGCATGTAGCTTTTCCCTC
This sequence comes from Beroe forskalii, assembly GCA_011033025.1. Classification (NCBI taxonomy): domain Eukaryota; kingdom Metazoa; phylum Ctenophora; class Nuda; order Beroida; family Beroidae; genus Beroe; species Beroe forskalii. Next base: position 37,885 of record WFMF01000239.1, read on the forward strand.
AGCTGCCATGCCCCACCTCTCTAAAAAATTTTGCCTTAAATTCCCCTCACCTTTGGCCTTAATCAATATTTTCCTCACCTCACTTCTCCTCACGAATCACCAAGTTACTTCCCCTCACCTCCCTTCCCTTCACCTTAATTAGTTAATTCCTCTCACTTAACGTCCACTCAGCTTACTTCCCCTCACCTTAATTCCCCCACCTTACAAATCTCCTCACCTTGATTCCCCTCACCCCATCTAGTCATCACAACATCATTCCCTCAGCTTCACTTTCCCTTGCCTCACTACCCACTTCCCCTCACCTTTTGATCACTTCCCTTTGTTTTCCCCCACCTATTCAATGCATCTTAACAGTTTAAATTGATCTATGTTGTTATTAGATAACATTAGTTGTGGATAAACTTGATTTTTATCAAATTTTTGTTCGAGATTTCGGCGTGGCACGCACGCTTCGCGTGCGTGCATCTTGACTTGAAAATCCCCTCGGTTTTGTCAAATTTTCCCCTCGGTAGCCTGGCTACTCCTGCTACCCACTTTTGGAAGGTAAGTGTGCTATGATAATAACGTTATCTTAACCACCCATTTTGCGTTCTTGAAATTTGCGCAGTATTCGGTCAATCCACTGCCTCTCACCTACGATACCAAATGGACCAACGCCACGGTTGAATCTGACTTGGGAACGTCAGATTCAACCGTCAGATATGTTTTATATTTGGTATCTCACACTGCGTCAATTTCAAACACGCTCACATTAGTTAACGAGTAGTTTCCTCTCTTGAAGCAGGTAAGTCGGCAACTTCTTGACACTCTTAAAGTCCAGATCCACAATACTCAGCCTGTAAGAGAATGACTTCCCCCGGAGATATACCTGCGGTAGCTTATGATCTGACACTGGTGAGATGGAGATCATGATGCTGATATCCTGCGCTATCACACTGATACTGAACTTTATTATCAGGTCCAGAAGGTCCAGGTATTCGTTGTCAAGTGTCGATTCGCCTGCCAGCCAGTTGGCTATCTCAAGATCAACGTCCAGACCTTTCTGGTTAAACTTGTCATAGATCAGGCATAGTTCAGGGATAGAAAGCAGGTTGATACGTTGAGCCTCCTCAATAACCTGTAGAATATTCCTTCTGTTCGGACTGCTTGGAAGGAGGAAAGCAGGATCTTCACAATGACAGCTGTCAGCTCGTTCCTCGAACTAAACCCTCCAGAAGAGAACAAGTTGCCCAACTTATCACTCTCTTCATCCAGAATCCTCTCATTCTGCCTGTGCACGGTCATGTAGCTGAGAGGCTCCTCAAACAGCGCCTGGATAGCTTTAGCCACCCTGCCCCTCTTAGAAGAGAAGAAGTCTCTAGGACAGTACCTGGTTCTGGAGGGGATGCTTCCCTCAGCATGCCGCTGCTCGATGTTAGAGCAGAATCTGCAACACAGCAGGGGAGCTTCCCGGTTATTACCAGTCCGCAGGGAGGCTTTGGGTTTTATCTCCACTGTGATGACGTCATCATGGCCGGAGAGCGCACAGGCATCCGGCATCAGGAGGGCGTAGGGGCAGGTAGTGTCAACGTTAGAGTCTCGCATGGAGAGGCGGCGCTTCTGAGTTGTGGCGACGATTGAGCTCGCAAATCCGGCATGCAACTTCGCGATCTGAAAGGAGTTTTTTCGATTTTATCTTATAGTGAAAGATTGAATGGTCTGTGGACTGTGATTGTTTGTAAAAGGCCAATTTTTATTTAAACTTTTTATAGGAGCATTCTTGGAATCAAATGAAAAAGTTCCACGCTACACATTCATCTTAATCGTATTTCAACAGAGTCCTTCCTCTAATTCCAGGAATTGCCATCCGAGAAAAGTTAATTTACCAATGTTCAGCAGGGAAACTAATATAATTTCTAGCACCTTAAATTAATAACAAAATTTGTCAGATTAAAGTCACGAGTTCTGGAATAGGAAGAGCTAAAAATAACTCTGGTAGGTTTGAAAGACTTTTATGATTTAGGCCACATAATATTAAAAGATGGTGCAGATGGCTGCTATGAATCATCAGTAGTAGTTCCACAGGCCAAAGGGGTGTGATACATAGTAAAATTCACAATCTTATCAACAATTGAAGTCAATGAATAAAACCGTCTGCTTACCTGTCCATAGCAAAGATAAGGACCAAATATTGGTGCTATACAAATCTGAACATATTTCAAATTCCTTGCATACAACTGCAAATATTCGTCTTTTGCCTTTCCTTTCCGCAACTTCAGAGCCTGAAGAAAACACATTTAATAATGGAACAATTCATGGGGTCAATAGAAGGCAGTCAAGAAAGTGAAATAACTGAATAAAACTTGCTAGGAATATAAGCAATCAGTAAAGTTTAATAACAGTACTGTGATGTTCCGAAAATAATGAATTCTTCAACACATCAATCTACATTCTAATTAAAAGTCAATGAAGATATAAGATCACATACCAGGCCATTATTGTTAGTTATCACTAAACCAGTTTTCCCTTCTCCTCTATAGCACCAGTTGCTCCAATCGACACATCTAACATTGACTGGTAAGGTAGACACACTCTTCTGGATCATGTAACCATGAACAAACCAGAGTTACATTATAATGGAACATAGTTGTAACATCCTCAGATTTGATTGTATAAAAGAATGAAATTGAAGGTACAGTAGTCTTTATTCTTGATAAATACATTTAGTTTGTACAAAGATACTATACAATGTCTAGTCCTTTCAGATCACACTTATTTTTGATTATATTTGGGGACTCAAAGATATTGGTTAACAACTTTTTGCAGAGTTAAGAACCATAGAAATTTGAAACCTGATTTATGGCTAAGAAATGGAACATTAATGTCTACAACAAATGTTTTGTTCCATGTGAAGGCATGCTGGAGAGACAATTAGAAGCAAAAAATCATACCTAGATGTACAAGGACTATTTTAAGGTCTAGACACTGCTTTTCATGAGTGGGCAAAGGAGGTGCATATTTCATAAATATCATAGATTTCTGCTGAGAACCAAAATGAAGGTCTGTTTTTATAAACTAACAATAAACAACTTAATTTTTGAAATAAACTTTGTGGAGTTCCTGAAGAAGAGATATTTTTATCTCGAACTTGACAGTTGAATATAGACCAAAACAATGGGTGAAAATTTTATTTGAGAATTTTGAGGACTGAAATGACCAAGTCAACTAGAAGCCATAAATACCTTAATTTTTGGCAATAACTGGTGTTTTTGGACAATTTATGGCCATATAGAACCAAACAATGGCTGAAAACTTTTTGTGAGATGTGGAGGAATGACACCGCCAAGTCCACTAGAACCAGTAAATAATCATTCAGCTATTTAGGTTTTTCTTCTTAGGTCCAATTATCTTAAGATTTTTGGAGGTATTTGGAGGGATTTTTGGGTGGTAATTAGGGACAGAATCAAAAACCTTTAGTTGATGTTTATGCCTTTTTTCTTTGCTACAAAAGGATTTTTTCTACAAGAAATTCATTAAAATGTTCTTTGTTATCAAAGTATTTAAAACCTCCATGAACATTGCTAAACAGGTATACCCCTGTTTGCGTAGGGAAGCGCTGCGAGTGTACACACACCTCTGCGGGATTAGTAACCATGAACATCATGAGTGAGTTGAATTTTGACAAACAAAACATATTACCATCAGGGCAACACAATTAGACAATAGTACTAATTGGCACAGTTATAACAGAATAATAGTATAAAAGAAATATTTTGCCTTTCAGCAACACAATTCAGTAACACTTAATCATTTAATTATGTACCAATTTAAATTACTCAAATTGAAAATAATCGAAAAATCACAATATCCCATGACATTCAACTATCATTAAAACATAAACAGAGGTGTACAGACGAAGATAATGTGCTAGAAATAGAAATAGAAAACTTTTGCCATGAGGCAACACAGCTGGTCAAAAACCTTCTTACATCATATTTTATCACTAATATGTACCCTAACAAGGGCACTAATTAAGCTAATTAACAATTAGAAAGTAAAACACTAAATGTTATCATGATCAACATATAAACATAAGGATCAATATTCAATTTAAGGATTTGGCATTTGAATATGAGAATTTAATACTGCCTCAACTATACTATGAAAGACTTTGAATTGCGCGAATTTAACTGGATTGAACTATACTTTTAAATTATTATTTTACGTCATATATAACTATATAAGTGAATAGTATTGAGTAATGAGTATTTGCAATGCAGTATTAAAAATATTGCGCGGTCCGGTGCAATTTTTAAATTTACAAACTATGGACTAGAATTTTGAAATATGCAATGTTGAATAAAAAACTAAAAATCTTTTACTAAGCAAGTCAACCATACGTTTAATCTAAATTTTACTATTTGAATTTCTGTCGTACAATTTGAGAGAAGAAATTAAATTTTTTAATTGAATTTATTATTCAGTTGCATAAATACATATAAACAATTTAAATACGCGCGCGGTTTCCAGTTCGAATAATGAAAAGCCGCGCATTGGTCTCATTCAATTCATCTATTCTAAAATCGCGTTGGATAACTGCGAAACTTGAGATTCGCCCATTCTTCAAACCTGTCTCATTATCATTTGTTGTGTTCACTCCTTCACCGCGTATTCTCTTACCCGGTCAATTATCATTTATTCTACTCTGGCTAGGCGGAGCCACTTACTCGAGGGAATGTTTGTCTCATTATTATCTGTAAATTCCGTTGTGGAAAAATGTTGGCCGCCTGAGGGTTCTATTGTATGGGAGGTTCTCTAGTCGTACTTGCAGTTTTTGTAATATCCTCATGTATAAAATTACCCCCTTTTCTCAATTAACAGCACAATTAACTGTTTCATTTCCATTTGAGGTATGCTGCCATGAAACCCAACAAAGACCTGATTGTCTCCCAATTGTACAGCGTCCAGAAAAACGGTGATCAAATATGGCAGCCGTACGGCCCCATCGCTTGGTCCACGACCAATGTAGTAGTATTCCCATCCAGCACGGCCAACCACCGTAGCTTCCTCCATTTCTTCCACCCAGACACGCCCTGGGAGGTTTCCCTGAGTGCCACGCCCCACGCAGCCCTAATCACGGGACTCAGGTTCGATGGAAAAGGTACGTTGTTGTGTGCTGTGGACGCCCAAAGTCGTGTGTCTATCTGGAAAATGCAGGGACATATCATCAACGAGTGGCAGGTCGTTAAGATTACAGATGCTGTGGATAGTTCGTGCGTTACAGTCGACACTCAACCGATTATTTGCTTTTCCTGGACTAACATAAACCAGAACTATGTGAGGAAGGGCTGGAACGTCAAAGCTGAGGACGTATCATTGAACTGGACGGCTAAATTCACGAAAGTGGGTCCGAGTACGTTGCTGAAATCCAAGATTTTGGGCGTGAGTGTTATGTCCGTCTCAGCTCGGGGACTACTTTCTCTGCTTACTCCCGGTCAGAAAATCCGTACATCTTTCCTCCCCATAACGAACATGCAAGTTGCTGATATCCTAGTATCCCGATCAGAGGACCTAATCCACATAGCTACAGTGGACATGCAGAACACTCTTAGACTATATACCATAGAAGTGCAAAGTGTCAGCATTAAGTTCATCCTTTCACGTCTTGTCGAGTTGACGCCTAACAACCCTGACTCTAAAATCGTGTGTCTGAAGTTTGACAACTGTCTCTCGTCTGACTCTGACTTCTTTGTTGCAATACAGGACATTGATGATAACGGTACTGTTGAGAAGTGGAAGTTCACCCAAACCGCAGTTCCCATTAACCGTGTCCTGAGCACTAACAACCCTGTCGCCGACTTAGCATGTAAACTCCACTGGGAGAAACAGCTGTTTACTAAACTACCTGCTCTCCCGCTCACACTAGATGTTCCGTTTCTTCCGTACTCCATGGCTACTTCATTAGATGCTAACAAGATTGGTAGGTTTATTGTTGTGGGGTGCCGTGACGAATCTCTGCAAGTTTTAGACAGGTACACCCTGAATCACATAGAAACCATCACTCCTGAGCAGTTGAAAGGGGATGAGGAGGAAGAGGAAGAGACAAAATCGCGTTGGATGAAGAACATCAGCAGTTTCACTAACGTGGTCCTTTCCCCGGCTGCTTGTTGCTTAGCAACACTCACCCATGGGACCCTGTCTGTTTTCTCCTTCTGGAACAACGAGCTGGAAAGCGAAAGTGAAACTGTCTGGCTGTCGTCTGTCCTTGAACACTGCATTCTGAACAACTGGGCTCACTGGGAGATAATGTCTGTAGCAAACCGTCGAGAGGACATGTTATCACGACTTGAAAACACTCTCAATCGGTCATTTGACGCTCAGAACCCCGACATTCGGCAACTCTACTTCTCCCGCATGATGAGTGTAAAGATGATGCTCTACAAGTTACAACCCCAAACCAGCCACTGGCCCGGACAGCTGTGGAGTTCACTATTCCTGAACTGTCTCGCTGAGAAGTTCAAGAACTTGTTACCCGTTGAGGTTGTCAATAACTTCGTGTGTCCGGACATTGAGTTGAACAATCTGGTGGATTTGGTGGATCAGAAGCAGTTTAATCTGCCGGAGCAGGAACTGCTGGCCCAGCAAACCCTGTTCCAGTGGGTGCTGGACTACGCTCAGCTCATCTCTATCTGCGTTCTCCCTCCCAAGAGAACTTCCTCCACCAATAACTGGCAGAGTGTTGTGACGGACAGCAAAACGCTCAGCAATCTCAGGGAACTCCTGGGATACATCAAGATTTGGTCCACAATCCACCCCCGGTGCAGCCCGATTCTCTGCGGCTCCGAAAACTCCGACTTTTCCGCCATTTTCAAGACAATAACCATGTTAGTGAAGCAGTTCCCGTACAAAAACGACATACCAAACTCGGATTACGACAAAATCCAGCTCTTCCAGCAGAAACTAACGACCCTCCCACGGGTGGTGGTTTCAGCCCTCGCCGAATCCTCCGCAGCCAACTCCAGCCCTGGAGGACGGCACTCTCCTGTCAGATACCACTACCAGTTCGAACCTAACTCCATCAAGTGCGCCCTCGCGCTGTGCGACCGACCCACCCTCCCGCTCGCTAAAGCTAACTCTGTCATCAACACCCGGGACCGGGACATGGTCCGTAACACGATCCTGAGCGCGCACTCCCTCCACACTCGACACGACTTTGTGAAGGAGTGTGTGGTGTGTGGGAGTGTGACGGTCATACACCCGCCTACCACGCACCTGGAGTGGTGGGGCAAGTGGAAACATGCATGTATCTGCGGGGGAGCATGGAAGAATCCCACTGTGTTGGGGTGAAAGGGGAGCTTGGAAGAATCCCACTGTGTTGGGGTGAAAGGGGAGCTTGGAAGAATCCCACCTGTGTTGGGGTGAAAGGGGGAGCCTGATCAGGTTTGCATTTTACGTAATAAGGGGGGGTAAAAATCATTTTACCCCTTCCCCTCCCCAGTGAAGGGGGAGCCCTCCCCTCAGGTTTAAACAGCAGTCTCGGCGGGTTAAGGATCGCACTCAGGTTCACATAGTACGAAGTCGATTTTTGCCCCCCCTCATAATCACGTTAGATTAGTTTTATTCGTTTCCACAACCCTCCCAGTGGTTTTCTGTCCCCGTTTGATAAATTTCATAGTTTAATATGTTTATGTTTACACATGATCCTGGAAATAGAAAGGCCGTGAGCTGTCTTTGACAGTGAATCCTTACGTTTCAAGGTTAAATTGCTTGAATTTTAATTATTATCAGAAAGATAATACTTTAGATATTTTGATATTTGTGGTTGCTGAATTCTGAGAATGATTGCAAGGTGCACAATACATGCCGCTTACAAAGTAATTATTATTACTTGATAATTTCTCTTATCAGACTTAACTGTGTAAGAGATAAGATTTCGAGATAAGATGTCATAATTTGCTCATTCATTCGCATTCCTCATCGTGTTACCTTGTCAGTGATGTGCATATAATAGATTTTTATTTGACTGTTTTATTCACTGAATTGATTTCCCGCCATTGTGCGATTGTAAAACCCAAACCTGTCCAGTGGACACTGACATAAGCAGGCGTATCCAAGTCACCATTCCACCATCCTAAACCCAGAAAATGACGTCACTAACTTAACTTTCCATCACTGTTACTGTGATCTGAATTCGGGTGTCTGGTTGCGCTACTGCTTAGAATTTACGGCTCAAATATCCGTCACATGTGGCATGTTACATTGATTCTTCGAGCCAACAAAAACTCTTTCCATATTTCATGGGCTTTGATTCACCGGACTTTACATTTTTCGTAATATATATTTGCATTTTGAATTTGAATTTTTAAAATAGTACTTTAACTTATATATTTGAATGCATCTCCAACAGAGTTCATGTATGTTGATGGAAAGCCCTTTTAACAGATTCTAGATTTGACTTGGTGTTTTATCTTAACTGCAATCCTTCTGTAGATAGCTAAAGTTTATTACTGATCGAGATGCCCCTCACAAGAGCCAACTCGAGAGCTGCAGCCGCCAATGTTAACGTGAGTGTATCTCGTCAGCGAGCATTATATCTTTCACTATAGAGTGCCTGTCGGTGTGTCGGCGTCCTTTTAGTCTGCCTTTTCTCATCCCTAACTTCCCACATCCCTTCCCAGTTCCCACCTCCTTTACTTCTCACATCCCTTCCCCCATCTCTTACTTCCCTCATCCCTTACTTCCCTCATCCCTTACTTCCCTCATCCGTTACTTCCCTCATCCCTTACTTCCCTCATCCCTTATTTCCCACATCCCTCACTTCCCACATCCCTTCCCTCATCCCGTACTTCCCACATCCCTTCCCCCATCCCTTATTTCCCCCATACCATACTTCCCTCATCCGTTACTTCCCCAATATTAAGATCTTTTTTTATAATTTATGTATCATTCACAGTATTAAGGGGGGGGGCCAACCCCCTCAAATTTGGTGGATATGAAAAATCGCCAATAGGGGGTTTAATTTTGGGGGGTTTTGGGGGGCTTAATTTTCAGTGTCAAAACAACCTTAACTGTGAAAAAAGGGACATATTTTTCCAAATGGTACCATTTTTGTTTCTGATTTTTGGCATCTTTTTCAAATGGTACCTTTTTTGTTTCTGATTTTTTGCACCATTTCAAAATGGTACCATTTACGTTCGTGATTTTTGACCCCCTTTTTTCCAAATGGTACCATTTTTGTTTGTGATTTTTGGCACTTTTTTGAAATGGTACCATTTTTGTCTCCGGTTTTTGACACATTTTCCAGATGGTACCATTTTTGTTCGTGATTTTTGGTACTTTTTTGAAATGGTACCATTTTAGTTTCCGGTTTTTGACACATTTTCAAAATGGTACCGTTTTTGTTCATAATTTTTGGAACCTTTTTGAAATGGTACCATTTTTGTTTCCGGTTTTTGACACATTTTCCAAATGGTACCATTTTTTGCATAATTTTTGGAACTGTTTTAAAATGGTACCATTTTTGTTTGTAATTTTTGGCACTTGTTTGAAATGTTCCGTTTTGTTCGTGATTTTTCACCTTTTTCCAAAAATGGTACCATTTTTCGTTTCTTATTTTGGCACCTTTTTAAAATGGTACCGTTTTTGTTTCTGGTTTTCAGCCCTTAAATTAAATGGTACCAATTTTGTTTTTGATTTTTGGCATCATTTTCAATTGGTACCTTTTTCGTTTCTGATTTTACAGGCGTACCCTTTTGAAATGGTACCAAAATTGTGTCCGATTTTTTGCCCCTCTTCGAAATGGTACCTTTTTTGTTGGGGATTTTTGGCAATTTTTTCAAATGGTACCTTTTTTATTGCCTAATTTTGACCCATTTTAGACTCATTTTTGCTGTCGATAGGGGGTTTAATTTTGGGGGGTTTAATTTAACCCCCCGGTGGATATAAAAAATTGCCAATAGGGGGCTTAATTTTGGGGGGTTTTGGGGGGTTGGCCCCCCCCTATTAATTTTCATTTAAAAGCACTTGTTATTCGGAATAATTAAAAGAGTTTATTATATAACGCCAAATAATTAAATGTTCGCACTTGCACTTCAATGAGTTATAATTCTTAAGTCCTGAGCTTGTTTACTTTTAAATTGAAATCGCGATCCCACATCATTCTAGCATTTGAGATCATTTTGTAAGAATTAAGTTGGTTGTAGGGATGTACACTCAGCCATACTAAAATTAACGATTTTCGATAATCGGAAATCAAAGAAATTTAAGGAAAAAACTCTTTGAAAATCGAAATTTGAGGCTAAAAATTGCCAAAAATGCCGATTGAAATTTCGGCCGACATTATGCCCAGACCCTTTGTGGCTAACATTTTAAGACTATAATAATTCCGACTATATTTTTTTAAGGTATTTGCAATCGTTTATCATTGACAATGATCCATGGAATAATTGATCTCAAAGTTCATGATAGGTGTCCTGAGTGAGGGATTCGTTCCCATCCACAGTAGCCCTGGCAACAGGGATCTCCCAGCGGGAGGTCCCGTGCTGGGGACTCTGTTTGGATCTCTTGTAGATCCATCCCCCGTTTAGTAGTAGTCCTAAGTGAGGTCGTGAGAAAGGAGATAGACTGCTTGTCACGTTCACCTCTCACCACCGATAATCCCACGCTCGTCAGCGCTTCCAGTAGTGTTTCTAGGAAAAGAAAATGTTAATTTTATCGAGCAGAAATAAAAATTGTACTGAGTGAATAATTTTATTTTGGTCGGACAGCAAATAAGACAGTCATTGACTGAGACTATTGTACTGAGACTATTCGTGTGATTGGGAAAGAACACGATTTACAAACTCATACAGCGTTATACGATAAGCATTGAGCTGTGATATGATATTCATTACGGTCACAGAGTATGATTTTCTTAGAATAGACGCTTGAATTATTAAAATAATTTTAGGATCATATACTTATCTGGGGGTCCTTTCCACTGGTGACTTCAGTCAAAAATAACGGACTTGAGTCAAAAAATGTATGCAAATTTGCAATAACCTTTTGACTCATCAGATTTTCTGACTCAAGTTCCCAGTTTCTGACTCGATCCCAGCTAACTCCTCCGTTTTCAGGCCAACAAGAGCGCGGTGGTCCCGACTGTCAGCAGGAAAAGGAGCATGGTTTCTCCCGGACCACACAAGCAGTGCTCCAAAAGGACTGCCCTGGGGGATATTACGAATCAAGGTTTTATTTCGAAAGTGTATACTTTAAATTTATGATGTATTATCCAAAATTTTTCGCGTGACCGAAAAACTGAAAACATCCCCTGATTTTGGGTAAACTCATAATGACCTGTTTAGAGACAGTGAAATTATCGTCTGTATGAGATCACTGCGCCATGTTGCAGACGATTTGGTCCGCATTTCACGTTTTCTCAACTCCTGTACCCCTTGAGATATCTATGTTAATTGTTAGCTGATATTGTAAATTTTAGCTGTCTGCATTTCTGAGGAAGTGGTACCCTGCAGGTTTCTCGCGCGAACTTCTCCAATACACGCTGCACAATACCATCTCACTTTGAGAGATGCGCAGATACCTCCGAAACGAAGTCGAGGCGGTTGCACAGCTCGGAAAGTGAGAAAGTTATTACACTCGATGGAATGTGGTATTTACGTTTCACATAGAACTGAGGGAGCTGAGAAATTTGGCTGAGAGCTGTTGGGTATTAGAAGATATACCGCTCGGAGAGTCTTATGACTAAAGCATAATAAATGTTCAATATGATGTTTGTATAATGTATATACTCGGTGTTTTAAGAGTGCAGCAGTTGCATCCTATACATTCCAGATTCCAGTGTAAATCTTCCTTAAACTCGTTCCGTGCGTTCTGTTGTTCACACACGTCCTTCAATCCTCTGCTTGTCTTCATCGGTGAAGTGGTAACAGGTATTCTTGTCTGCGTTTGTGAGAAAATGTGTGAGTTGAAAAATTGATATTGGAAAGGTCCTCATTTTACCTCTTATAAACCGTTTACTGGATGGCATATTCGCCACAGCGAGCCATGCAACTGTTGGAGTTGGGAAAAAGGAAACATTTCTCATTTCTTACTTTTCGTTTTTGTGAGCAGACACATTCCGGTGAGTTGACAGTTTCCGATTTGACACTCAATCGAGCAAGAGTTAGTATCTTTGTTAACTGGGACTGTTGCATCAGTCACATTGGCACCCTTTACAGCCCTTTTTAATGAGTTACTAGCCCATGCAACACATGACACCAACACTCCTTCTTCACTGGTGCACTGTATCATGGGACGATCATCGCTATAATGCCACTTAAGTTTTGTCTCGAAGGTCTCGACTGATTTTTTGAAGCAAATAGCTTTAGCCTGAAAGATTTGTAACCGCTAAACGCTGATTAAAATTTTATAGAATGTTTGAAGATTGACAGTCGATTTTCGAATTGAACAATTTTTAAAATAATGTGAAGCTGATTTTAGGGGAAACCAGTCCTTCCCAATAACGAAATTCAGATCAGTTGTTTAAAATATTAGCGTATATAAAAGGAACTTGCTCAATTTTATTGAAGTATCTATTGGGAGGAATTAGACAATAAAACATGGTAGAGCGTACCTGAATCGGAGAATTAGAATCTCCTGCAAATGCCCACTCTAAGCAACCATTTGAACTTTTACTAACATCCCACTTAACCAAATACCATTTGATTAGGACGAAATCCTCCGGACATTCTGCTCTTGAACGGTGACTGTTTCCTGACCAATCACTGGTAACTAATACGGCAATGTCAGACAACTTGACTGTGCCTGAGCGTCCTAGTGTGACCAAACAGCAAGGCACCAGTACTTAAATAGGACATAGACGGTCTTCATATTTCGATAGGAAATGTTCAAGTTTAAACTGTAACGAATTTTCTAGTTGCTCAGTCGAATTTGAGCTTTCAGAGTGAGACACGGTTAATTTAAACCTGCGCTGGACCACGTGCCAAAATGAGTCTCATTAGCCTCAGAATGCATGCAAATATTCGCATAATGAATGCTATTATTCTCAGGATGAGTGCTCTTCGCCCCTATTAGGGCGAGGAGCCATTGAGTTGCTGCTGTAAAATTCTAAAATAGGTTTATTCAGGTGGCGAAGAGTAACGTCATTATTTTGGAAACAAATTGTGAATTGATGAGCTCATTCTGCCAATTTCTGTGAGAAACAAAGAGTTGGGGTTTTAGTGAAGTATTAACATTTTTATGAGGAGGCATAACTTTCCTTTGTCGAGAGCAAAGTGAAGGTAAATTAACCCCTCCACCATCCGAGACGCTTGGAGAAAATTTATAGCATGATTTGGATGGGGCATATTTCGAGGAACGGGGATTTTGCAATACTAAGCATAATTTGAAAAGCTGCTCTCATCAAAAACTATGAATATTCCTAAGCAAATTAGGAAGGTTAGTCTGCTTAAATTGACAGAGAAGACTGTGTAATTAAGAAACGTTTCAAATGGACGCTGTTCAGTGTGCCCTGCATGAAAAATCTAAACGGATCAGCGTCATATCAAGTTTTCATTCTAAACCTTGCTAATGATGTCACTGTGAAAGTTCCGAGAGACCCAGGCGAGAGGCAATCAAGTCTTTTGGAATAGGAATCCCCACTATGGACTCTCGACAGGCTGAGATTCAAACGCAGGTCGCCAGAATTTTGAATTTAAATTGAGAACCACCAGGCGCATATTTGAATGTTAAATTACTGAGTAGAAGTTTGGTAAGGAAAGCCTGGTTTGAGCAGGAGACTTTTCTATACAGCCGAATGAGATGGTGTGTAGAATAGGGGATTTAACTCTATTAGGGGTTTAACTCTATTAGGGATTTAACTCTATTTAACTCCTGTTAACTTTATCAGAAATAAGACAAGTAGGGTGGTGACGAACAGCTAAAAAACGCCGTGTTTTTTTGGGGTGTACGACATTTGACATTTCATCCTACGACATTTCATCCCAGGACACTTCATATCCCGTTTCTGACCCTAACCATAACCCTAACCGTAACCGGAACACTAACTCTAACCCATACCCAGACCCTAACCTTCTCGTAGAGTTGACATATTGCGAGATTAAGTGTCTTGAGCTGATGCAGCGTCGTGAGATGTCCGTTCCCCGTTTCTTGTAGTATTTCAATGAAATTATCATTGATTATAGTCATACATTCGGAGAAGTTTATTGGTTTGAACATACAACTGACATGCTACTTTGTCATATGACAAGGTGGGCGTCACTCACCATCCTATCGTCCTATTTCTGATAAATCAAGCTCTAATGAGCTTTATTTTCAACAAGTTATAAAGGAAGAAGCTATCAATCACAGAAAACTGAAAAAGCCGGTCCCAAAAGCCCACTTTCACAGTTTTTGATGAAAATATACCAAAGTAAGCCATTTGAAATATTGTTTGACATAATTCTGAAATACTAAATTACTTTCTATCCTTTGATTCAGGTGTTCTGTCCTTTCTTCACATGTGACGTATTCCATATTTCAGGAATAAAATTAAAAGTGTCGGGAAAAAAACCCCAGCCTTGGCGTTTCCCAAAAAACGTTAATTTGCTTTCCAATTTTTCTTCTGACCTTGAAAAATTGGGTTATGACGTAAAAATCATGAACAATTTATAAAGAAATGGGAGTGCAGGTTTTAAAATTCAATTTTAGCCACGCAGATTGGTTAATGTTAAATCTTCCCAATGAATAATGAATCCAATAGCATTGATATCTTGACCACTTGACCACGGAAAGGCAGGTAATTTTCATCTGCCGTCGTTCTCCTCATAAAGCCCTGATTGGTTTTTTGGAATTTGACCCGGGGAATCAAAACCTTTTTTAGGATTGCCGGGAAACCCGGACTTTTGGAGCAGTCCCCCACAAGGGGTTTCCTTCTTCAGTTTCCCGGGAAAAGGTCCCCGACAGTTAGATCGATCATAAAAAATAATATAAATTTACTTTTTTTTGTCCGGGGTGCTCCCCGGAAACCATTTTCTGTCATGCCCATCTGACAAATTTTTGTCTGTCCAGCCCCCATGAAAAAAAGTCTGTCTGCCCCCTGTCACCATGCCCTTTAAAGCAGGACAAAGGCCTCTGTCTGCTTTTTCCCGGACAAAATACCGGACATTTTCTTCCCTGTTTCCCCGCCCGTTGGGCCCACAACACAGGTTTCCACAGAAAAGGTACCCCCCTTTACACGGCTTTTGCCCTGAAATTGGGGGAAAAAAGGTTGGCAGGTAAAAATTGAGTAAAAATTTCCCAAGTTTTCCAACCTCGAAAAAAACCCTATAAAACACCCTCGTTTCATTCTAACGGGACCCTGTTTTGATACAACCCGGGGCCAGAAAGAACTGCCCACATGTTTAAATACCACCTACTGTGACAAAACTCCCCCCGGGGTCTGTGGTAGCCCGGGCCCAATCACGGTAGAATTAACCAGGGGGGTACAATGCTGGGCTTCTGAGAGTCCCCCCCGGGCACTAAACTTCCCCCGCCTCCCTGGGACGGGGGCCCTGGGTGCCGGACAGTAGTTACCCACTGACATTTCTAGAAGGGAAGAGTTCCCATGGGGCATTTCTAAAAGGAAAAAAAGTTCCCCAGACTTTTCCTAGAAAAAAAAAGGGACTGTGGTTAAAAGGGGGCTTTTTCAAAAGGGAAAAGGGTTTTTAATTTTAAAGTATGAAAAAAGGAAAAGGGGAGTTATTCTGTAAAATCAGACCGAAAGGGCGGGCCCAAAAAAGCCCTCTTACTAAAAAAGAAAAAAAAACTGGAATCTTGCATTTTTCCCCCAACCATCTTCACCCAATCTGGGGGTTTCGTTTTTCAGGTCAATGTAACAGAAGAAACCCAAACGGGAAGGGTTTCACACCCCCGAACCCAAAAACTTCTCAGGGGTCTTTGCCTGAAAAAAAATGGTTTTAGTTCATATTTTGGGGTTTTGGAAAAAAAGGTCTGGGTTAAATGGGAAAAGGTTTTTTTTTATTTTTCAATGTAAAAAATTAAATTGTTTTGTTTTAATTAGTTTTAGCTGGTTGATATATTAAAATTAAAATAAAAAATATTGACTGGTCAAAATTAAAGGGAATGTGACACAGTAAAATTACTCTTTTTGCTCAAAATATCAATTTTCAAACCCCTTTTTGGGGAAGAATCCCCAAATAAACCCCCATGGTAAAATTTTTCTTTTTTTGGAAATTAAGTTAAATTTCTTTAATTTTTCTTTGATACATTTAAATGAAATGAAACACAAATTGTATTAATATAAAAGTTTTAAACATTAAAAAGGGTTAAACCAGCAAACAAGAAAAATCTTTTGGTCGAAACTAAACGCCGAAAAAAAATGGGTTTAAACCCCAAGATTATTTGCAATCATCAGTCTATCATTTCTTGTTTTTTACCCCTTTTTTAATTTTCCCTTTCACAAAACCATTGCTTAAGGAAAGGGAAGAAAATAGAAAAATTCATACAAAAATTAAAATTAATAAAACAATAACGGGGAAAAAAAAAACCCCACCCCGGGATTCTTTTTCCCCACTAACCACCTGCAGGTCCTGATACTTTTCCCCTTCTTGTTTTACCCACTTCAAGTCATTAAACTAACAGTTGAGCTTTTCACAAAAGTATTTTGAAGCAAAGGGGACCCCTGCTGTCTCTCCCCCCTCCCCTAAAACCCCGGGTCCAAACCCTGCCCCTTCCCTCCTTTATTAAAAGGAATGTTGTGCAGGTAAATTTGGGGAACAAAAGGGGAAACCCGGCATTCCCCCTTTCAAATGAAGGGGGCGGCCCCTATTCCCAAAAATTTTGCTCCCCCCTGGCTTTTTAAAAGGTTTAATTCAGATCAACCTGGGAAAATCCCCTTAGTTTTCCCCTTCCGGGGAAAAATTTCCGATGGAAAACCCCGGCTTTCCCCCTCCCTTTTGGATGAACCGGGGAGTTCGAATAGGGCCAATTGGTTTGGGGTAAGTTGCTGTTTTCCGGGGTCCCCTTGGGGAAAAACGGCTTTTTTCAAGGGAAATTTTTTCCCTTTCTGGTTTCCAAAACCCTCTTAAAAACTAAAAAAGCAGGCTGAGTGCAGGATGATCTGGGAAAAAAATGCTTTTCCCTTTCCAATAATGGGAAAAGGTCCTTTTTTTAAAAAAACAGACTGTCTTTCGAAAACAGGCAGTCCATATAGAGGAATCCCCCAGGCACCCCAAATTTTTCAAAAACCCTTGGGGATCTCCCAAAGGGGCTGTGAAAAAAGGATATGGTAATTTTCCCCGAGTGAGATTTTTGCTGGGCTGGGGGGGTCCAGGGGGGGGACGGGCCCTTCAAGGTTCCCAAACTGCCCCGGGCTGCCCGGGGTCGGGACCGGGAAATTCCCCCTCTGCCAGATGGTTCTCGGGGGTTTTTGTGTTTTTCCGCCTGATTTCCTAGTTCTCCCCCGGGGGTGATTCAGAAGGTTGAAAAAATCATATCCTCGTTTGAGGCAAAAAGGCACCACAAGGGGGGAATTGTGGAAAAACCTCCCCAACCCCGAGACGACGGGGGGAATTTTCCCGCACTGATCAACGTTTCAGAAACCTTCAGGAGGGGGAAAGGGGGGGTTCATTTCATCTGGGTAAACCAAAAGATGCATGGGGAAATCAAATTTCAAAATTTTCTTTTTTTCTGGTCATCAGTACAATTTTTTCCCCCGGGGGGCCCCGTAAAAATTCATCAAAAAGTCCCCTTTTTCCCGTTGTATGCGTAGTTTTGGGGTTTTCAAAATCCCAAATTAATGCTGTCCGACACCAGACAAGTTCAAAAAAAAGAAAAACTCCAAAAAAATCATTTTTTAAATTTTTGGCCCATTTTTGCACGAAAAAAGAAGACGGGGGTCAAAAATAAACAAAATTTTTAAAAAAAGGGAAGTTTCTTTTCGAAATTAAAAAAAGTGGAAAAAAAGCTTTTTGGGCAGAAAAACAATTCAATGATTTATTATTTTCAAATGGGCATTTTAGGGGTTTACATGAGGGCCCCAATCCCCTTTTTTGGGGGTTCCCAATTATATTGCTAAATGACGCGCCAAAATTTCCCAAATAATCTGTGGAGGGGAACCAATCCCAAAAAGCTCTAAAAAAAAATTAAAAAGGGGCAAGCTTTCTTGGGAAGAAATCCTTGTAAAAACAACAAAAAAGGCAATTTTACGGGAAAAAACCCGGGTAAATGGGTCAGCTCTAACTTTGCAAAAAAGGACAATGAAAATTCATTAAAATATAGTGAAATTTTTTGCTCTAGGGCTCAAAACCCCATAAAATGAAAATTGCAATTTTCAGTGTTTGAAATTTAAAAAAAACAACTATTTTTACCCACAAATTTGAGTAACTATCTTTCCCCAAAAAACTTTTTTTTCTTGTTTTGATGGCATTTTTCTTTGGGAATGATTCAAACCCTTTTTATTCCGAAAATTTTCGAAAAGCCCTGCATTGGTGGGAAAAATTTTGGGAAATTTTATTAAATTCTGAGATTTGATCCCCCTTCTTCAAAAAAAATTTTTCTGAGACTCAAAATTCAATTTACAACCTTTATCAAAAAATTGTTTTTATTACAAGAGATGTCTGTTAAAAAAATTTTTTAATGCTGTTTATGAAGGATATCCCACCTCAAGGGGTTAATCTTGGGGCAAAAAAAATTTTTGGGGAAGCCCCTTGGTAAATTTTGGGGGTGGTTTTTACTTACTAAAAGACCCCTTATCCCTTTAAAATGTAATTTTCCTAAATTCCCAACCCCAATATTTTTGGGGGAAATCTTCCCCCAAGGGACATCTTTAGAACATAAATTCTGCAAATTTTCCTGCAGGCCTGGAAATATCCTTTTGGACAATGGTCTGAAAAAATGGGGGGGATTTTAAAGGGGGCCGGGGTGAAGGTTGGGGCAAATCCCCGGGGAAAACAGGGAAACATTTTTTGGGGAACCCCAAAGGGGTTTTAGGATACGGGAAAATCGAAAAAAGGCGTGGGAAGGGACCCTTAAAATTTATCTTACTTATAAAGGGGACGGTCCAGCAAACCCCCAAAAATTTCAGGGGTTGGAATAAGGGTTGAAAATGGGGCCCATTTCCTTTTAAAACCTTCCCGAGACAATTTGAAAAACCCCCCAACTTTCCCCAGGGGTTTGGGGGTTTTTTCATTTTAAAAAATCCACCGAGACATTTTGTACCCCCAAACTTTTAAGGTTCATTTGAAGGGGTTTGGGGTATTTTCCCTGGGAAAAGCCTGTCCGGTTTGGGCAAGTTTAGGGGGGCAGTCCGCGGTTTCCAAACCCCAGATCAAAATACCCTTTCCCCGAGTACACGACGCAGTCCAAGGGATGGGTTTTTGAAACAACGACCTCACGGGGTCGGGCGTCACGTCATTAAAATGAGGGTATCTGGCCTTTTATTAATCATGCTCAGATTAATTTGACTACTTCCAAAAATTTCCAATAAAAAAAGAAAATATAAGAAAATTTTAAAACAGGAACTTAGAAACGAAACATTCCTAAAACCGGTTTCCTCCAGACCGGGCCTGAAGGTTCCCTTGGGGGCCAAAAGGGAGGAAAGGGGGTCCCCTGGAAAAGTAATTTGCCGTACATAGTTGTTTCCTTAAATTTGAGATAAATTTTACCTTTTTAAAAAACTGCAAAAGGTTTTTTAAATTTTTTTGGGGAATTCCGTAACTCCCCGGGGGGATTTTCAAAGGGTTCCCCCAATCCCCGAAATTCCTTTTAAATTTATATCAGAAAAAATTTACCGACAAGAAATCAGGGGGAATTTGCTTTTTAAAACATATCCCATTGGACTGCAAATAATTTTCCCCGAATAGTTGGGAAATTAACCTTAACTGCCAAAAAAATACGAAAAGGGTTTAGTATTCACCGATACTCCCAATTTTTTTAAATTTTAGAAAATCCCAACCTTTGACTATTGTTGATGTTTAAAAAGATTCCCCAAAAAATACCAAAATAAACAGAAACCAATTTCAAGGCTCATCTACCCGATTTGATTCAGGGTTGGAATTTTATGGAGGTGGGAAGGCATAAATTAGGAACCAAGACATGGGAGTGCTGGGTACTGGAATGAGCTAAAGAGAAGGATTTGGGAATTAGATCAAGCTAAAAAGGAAGTATTGAGATACTAGAACAAGCTGAATTGGGTATGAGCCTGGAAAATAGTTCTAGAGCTAAAATGGGAAGTTGTGGGGAATGGAACAAGCTGAAGAGGGGAGTGAACTGGGAACTAGCTTATAAATGATAGATGGGTTCTTCGAGATTTCATGCTCCCAACAAGGGCAGAAACAAGGAGAAGAAGACACTCAGATGTAGTAAAGAAGTTAACTCACCGCAGGGCAAGGGGAGGGTTGCTCGTTGCCTCCTGCACAGAAGTGTCCCATGGGGCAGGGTGTCCCTGCTGTCATCTTAGTGTTGGGACAATACTTCCCTGGGGCACATCGGGAACATTCGTTAGGCGTCCCTGCATCCTGTGGAGTGTTGTTATCGTTACTGAGGGATGGGAATATGGTAACAATGGCAAGGAAAACTTTGCCAAACTATGACAAACCCAAGAAAAATCCAAGAAAAAAGGGGAATTATTTTCCAAAGTTTAGTAGTTTACCCCCTCCCCACAATAATAGCGAGTTGATGACATCACAACCATACTCACGGCACTGTAAGTCCCTGCCGGACAAGGCACTTGGTCGGGAGCCCCAGCAGCCGTATAGTACCCCGCTTCAGCCTTGTTCTGGGTGGGGACAGCACTCTGTCCCGTGCAGTAGTAACCAGCCGAGCAGTCACCGGTGGGGGTGGGGCTGTTTGCTGTAGCACAGTACTTCCTGAGGGAGTTAGAGGCTTAGGGGTATTTCACGTTTAAATCCATGTTTCGAAAATTTTGAAAAGTTCATGGGAAATAGTCTGCCAATAGGATCTTACTTTTTATACAGGAATGATACCGCATACCTACTTACTTATTTAGTTTCAACACCAGCAAATTGAACAATAGTATGAAATTGCCCCCTTACCCTGGCGGGCAGGTATCGCAGTCGGTATCCCTCTTAGCTCCTATGTTCTCTCTGTAGAAGCCCGCAGCACACGCTTCAGGGAAAGTAGCTCCCCTGGGACAGTACCCTCCAGCGGGACACGGTCCTCCAGTGATGGAACCTTGCGGGGGCGCCTGAGAGGGTGGTGTCAGGGTGAAGTGGTGTCAGAGTATACTGGTGTCAAGGTATACTGGTGTCAAAGATGAACTGGTGTCAGGGGAAATGGTGTCAGGGTGAACTGGTGTCAAGTAAACAGGTGTCAGGATAAACTAGAGTTAAGTGAACTGGAGTCAAATTATACTGGTGTCGGGTATACTGGTTTCAGGGCGAACAGGTGTCAAGGATGAAGTGGTGTCAAGGATGAACTGGTGTCAAGGATATATTGGTGTCAGGGGGAACTGCTGTCGAGGATGAACTGGTGTCAGGGGGAACTGGTGTCAGTCGTCAGATAGTCCCAAAGTACAAACCGAGGTGTAGGCTCCGTTCTGACAGAAGTATCCGGGGTCACATTTACCTCGGGGCTCCGTAAGACCAGGTCCATCGCAATAGTTACCTGTTGGAACGAAATTCATGATAGATTACTCAAGATCGGTTTAAAATCAATGAATTTCGATACCAATTCTAGTCTTTAAAATGATTCCATGCGTAAGAAATGGAGGAATATTAAATTATTCCATATTTGGAATAACCTCCTCCTCTTACCAGGGGAGCAGGGAAGACACTCCGCTGACTTTGAGAGACCTGTGGAACTGCTGAACGTTCCAAGTGGACAAGGGACAGGGTCAGCGGTACCAGTGGGACAGTAGTGACCCTGAAATTATGAAGTAGTTACCCTGAAACGAATTAGTGACCCTCGGTGGCAATAGTAGAACTGCTCATACCCCAAGGATATCTCATCATTTATCACACACCACCTTTGTAATATTACCCTGGTAACATTACCATGGTAACACACTAACCTGTGGGCATGGATCTCCTGCCACCATACCAGCGCTACTGCAAGCTTTACCAGCCTGGCACACTGTACAGGAGGAATAACTCTCTGCCGCAGCATCCTCATTATTCAGATAGAATCCTGGGGCAGGAGAAAGTTTACTTGATAAATTCTCGTTTAAAAGGACAAGCATCTTTTGTCATCAATCAAACAATTATTCTATCATTTTGTAAACGCCAATACCGTTACCATCGCCAAAGTTGAAAACCATGGGCAAGTGGCCAAGTTATTTGTACATTTACACATTGTCTGACCTCTGGGACATGGCAAGTTGCCAAGTTACCAAGACATTTATTTATTCTGACCTCTGGGACAGGGTGTCCCTGTGTCGGTTGTTCCTGCTGGACAGTAGTGTCCTGCCGTACACTCAGCAGGCTGAGAGGGAAGCAGTCAGGGATTTAGGATTTCAGAATAATCTTTGAGAATTTTATAGGAATGTACTTGAATTTGAAACATTAGAATTATGAACGGATCACATGAATAAAACTGGAGAGGAGTTTGGTACTCAGGCATAGGCAATTTCAGAATTTGGCACAGTTTTAAAGTATAAACCACAAAACTCTCACCTCGACAGTGCCGATGGTGTTACAGTAGTGTCCGGGAGGGCACTTCGTGCAGTCAGCAACTTGGAACAAACCCCTCAGATTGCTGTATGTTCCTTTGGGACATCCAATAGGACTTGAAGCCTGGGGGATTAATTCCATGGTTTCATATTTTTACTAAATTTTTTTAGGTTGAAACATAGGAATCATAGAATACAGATCTGTGGTTTGGCTTTTTTGACGGCTACTTTCAGCTTCATTCAAGGAACAGACCGCATCATTTTCCACCAAAGACGTCAGGGAGTCCTTTGTGAAATAGGACTCTCTACTCTACTCACCTTATCTCCGGACAGACAGTAGTAGCCCTGGGGGCAAGCATCCTCTGGTTTCTAACTCACCATATCCCCAGACAGACAGTAGTAGCCCTGAGGGCACGCATCCTCTGGTTTCTACTCACCTTATCTCCGGACAGACAGTAGTAGCCCTGAGGACATGCATCCTCTGGTTTCTACTCACCTTATCCCCAGACAGACAGTAGTAGCCCTGGGGGCAAGCATCCTCTGGTTTCTAACTCACCTTATCCCCAGACAGACAGTAGTAGCCCTGAGGGCACGCATCCTCTGGTTTCTACTCACCTTATCCCCAGACAGACAGTAGTAGCCCTGAGGACATGCATCCTCTGGTTTCTAACTCACCTTATCTCCAGACAGACAGTAGTAGCCCTGAGGACAAGCATCTTCTGGTAGAGCTGGGGGAGTGGTCCGACCAGCCAGACAGTTGGTACCTGTGGAGCGTTTAGTGCGGGAGTGGACAGGCAGTGAGGGAGATAGATGAAAGAGCTTAGTGATAAAAGAAAATAGATCTTTCCCGGTCATACTGACAGATACTTTCCAGCAAACCAGAACAATGCACTTAAACATAATGTTGAAATTTCCTAGGACGGCTACAAGTACTAAAAAAGGAGAGTGAAGATACCTGCAGGACAGAAATACTCTTCCTTCATGACATCCTCTGTAAGACCAGGTAACCAGCAGTAGTGCCCAGCTAGACATGTGGTACAAGATGCTGCTGCAGGACCCTGGGAGTTTAAAATGGTGTCAAGGTAAACTGGTGTCAGGGTAAACTGGTGTGAAGGTCAACTGTTGTCAAGATAAACTGGTGGTTGTGGTGTCAAGGCAACCAGCAGTAGTGCCCTGCTAGACATGTGGTACAAGATGCTGCTGCAGGACCCTGGGAGTTTAAAATGGTGTCAAGGTGAAGTGGTGTCCAGGTTAACTGGTGTCAGGGTAAACTGGTGTGAAGGTCAACTGTTGTCAAGATAAACTGGTGGTTGTGGTGTCAAGGCAACCAGCAGTAGTGCCCTGCTAGACACGTGGTACAAGATGCTGCTGCAGGACCCTGGGGTTTAGGATGGTGTCAAGGTAAACTGGTGTCAAGGTGAATTGGTGCCAAGGTAAACTGGTGTCAAGGTAAACTGGTGTCAAGGTAAATTGGTGCCAAGGTAAACTGGTGTCAAGGTAAACTGGTGTCAAGGTGAAGTGGTGTCAAGGTAATCTGGTGTCAAGGTAATCTGGTGTCAAGGTAAACTGGTGTTAAGGTAAACTAGTGATTGTGGTGTCCAGGTTAATTGGCGAGGTTAAGGTAGATAGGTGTAAAAGCAAACTGTGTCAAGTTGAATCAAGTGAGTTGCTGTCCAGCAAAGACCCGGGCTCTACTCACAGAGAAGGTTCCTTTGTTACAGATCGTCATAGAGTTGAGACCTGCCGTAGGACACTCGTACCCCGCCTCACAGTGCAGACACGAATCCAAACTCTGCGGGAGAAAGGAAGGGAAATGAGTCGAAACTCTGGGGGAGAAAGGAAGGGAAATGAGAAGATTGAAATAAATGGTTGCAATGAGGTTCAACAGCTTCCGAAAATTTGATTCTAGAAATGAACAAAAAAGAATGATGACGAAGATCAAATCAATCACAATTCAGACAATGACAACTGCAGTTTTGAATCTATTTGATTGATTGAAAAAGATTACTAATAAATAGAAAACCTAGGAGTAATTGAGAAAAAAATACTAATAACATCTCCGTTTTTGCTGGGGTTGTAAGTTTTCTGTGGGCATTCCTGCGGTGCTGTGGAGCTCTGGGGACAGTACCGGCCCACAGGACAATCCTTGCAGTCCTCCTTACGTTCCAAACCTTCCACATCGTTGTAGGTTCCTGGTGTCGAGGGAAGGTTTCATGTTTAAAGCGGCAATTTGGCTGAAAATCTTGATTTTCACGGTTTTACCTGCCAGCGCTGGACATAAGAAATAAGATACAGTCAAAGACCGTTAAAAAGGTTGAAATATGAGGAAGTGATAAGCAAAAGCTTACGAATTATGAAATATTGAAATGAAAGTAAAGGAGGGCACATACCAGCAGGACAGGGTAGCTCGTGTCCGGCTTTGGTTCCCCTCAGACAGTACTTTCCCGGGTTACAGAGCGGCAGATCTACAGCCTTATCCTCACTACCCGTACAGTACCTAGGATATGAGGGAGTTTGAGATGGCGTAGCATGTTTACATGGGGAGAGGAGGGGTTATGATTATGATTTGGCCCTTGTAAGAAGGTTCATTAATTTGAGAGGGGCTTCGATAAACATGAGTTTCTGAGTTGTTTTTTGGGATGCCATTCCATTTTAATTCTCTTAGAATGCCGTAATTTCAGAAAACATTCCATCACTTTGGTTCTTGTCATTGGCCGCAGTGTGGCCGCCGCACGGCTGTTGGAATAGGAGTATAACACCTTAAAAATAATTTTCAAAAATATAAAAATACCGCTCACCTTCCCTTAGGGCACTCCGAGCACTCATCCGGACTGCTGAGTCCCATTCGCTCCGTGTACTTCCCAGATGGACAGGGGTATTGCTTAGCACTGGAGGAAGCAAAATACCGGTTACCATTTCTAAACAAATCCAGTTACGGTTGACTAAAACGCCCGGTTAAACGGTATTTCGGATTCGGTCCGGTTAACCGAACGTTTCCCTAAAGAGTTAATCGTTTCGGTTGAATGGAAACACCAGGTTAACCGGTATTTCGGATGCAGTTCGGCCATGTTAGAATTCGGAAGTTTCCCGCAACAGTTAATCGAAAATTCAAAATATTCATTAATTTTTTAAAGAAACAACCCGTTATTCCGTGAGGAGGTGGACTCTTAATAAATATCCTCTCAGCACTGGACAAAGGATTTCACAGCACGGGCTCCAAGGCTCCACTAGCCCTAAGAATCTATAATAGGAGCTATAATAGCATTCAGCCCTATAATAATATAGTTCAGTATTCATTATAAGACTAAATTCCCATTTAATATGGTGCCCTAATAACACCCATAATGTCACATGGCCCAGCTGACCTTTAAATAAACTATTTCCCATTCTGAAACCTCAAATTTGATCGAGCTACTGGAGAATTCGTTACAGTTTAAACTTGTTGAACATTTCCTATCGAAAGATGAAGACCGTCTATGTCCTATCGGTGCTTGTCTCCTGTTGTTTGGTCACACTAGGAGGCGACCAAGTAGTAAAGTTGTCTGAAAATGTCGTATCTGTTACCAGTGGATTGTCAGAAAACGGGGTCTCTGTAGTAGCAAGATGTCCATATGATTTTCAGGCAATCCGCAGTTACTTGGTTAAGCCGGATGTTACAAAGAATTCAGGTGGTTGTTCGACCTATAGCGTCACTGGTACTACAGCGTGGGTTGGAAACTCTTTTTATCCGGTTCAGGTACGCTAAACTTACTGCTTTACTGATGATTTCTCGGCAATATATAACTGCTTTTATACAAGCTTAATTAAATTTTACCATTTCATCTGAATTTCTTTATTGGGAAGGACTGTTTTTCGCTAAAATCACCATCACATAATCGAACTTTTATTTGATTGTTCTTCTATAGCATTTTCAACATAACTATCATCCTCTCAGGCTGGGGTAATCTGCTTCAGAAAATCACCCGAAACCTTTAATATCGGAGTTACAAGTGCATCCCTACACGAACCCGGCCATTTCTCCCTACGGTGCACCATCGCTGGGTACCGCGTCGCTTCATGCTGGGCTAAAAGTACAACCTCTCTGGAAGACAGTTTCGTGCAGGGCGTTAATTTGGATGATGCAACGGTCCAAGTTACCCTGGTCCAAGATACCTACCAATGCTCGGTTGAGTGCAAGGCACCATGTAATCTCGGGGCAATTTGTATAGAGATGCTTACAGATACGGAAAGTGAGGACTAAGGAAAAATAATAATCACTATAATTCCTTTTTTTTCGAACTCTGGAATAGTTTGATGCTCGCTAAGCCGGACATATAACGTTATTGCACATGATTGATATAACTGTGCATGAGAGAAAAATGAGGACCTTTCCACAAGTTCAATCTCTTAACTCGCACACGTTTTTTCTACCAACTCAAAAATCGCAGATAACTGCTACGAGTACACCGCTGAAGACAAGGAAAGGATTGAGGGAGGTGCAACAGAAAAGGAAGTGTGTGAGGCACACCACGCAAGCAACGAGTTTAAGGAAGATTTACACTGGAATCTGGAATGTATAGGATGTCCCTGCTGCAATCTCAAGACACCGAGTAAAACACTAAAATTCACTAACACAATTTTATTTGAATAGGTAAACTAATGGATTAACCCATCAACGCCGAAAGAGGAATTTATCTAAAATTCGGAAAAATTGTCACAGTTTCAGGATTAACTTAGATATCGCAAAATTATTACATTTGGCAGTTATTCCACGAGAGCCATATATTATTTGAATTCTTTATCTTATAACTTTCACGAGACTATGACCTATCCTGCCCCACAGAATGATCAAATTTCCAACTTACTAAAGCAAAGCTACAAATGTCCATGCATAATACTATAATAAGCGGTCGAGTATGTTATTGAATTACTACTTTGATAACAGATAATAAGCTCATATCCAAGCAAAAGTAACTGCATCCATGTACGTGAATCTTGATGATATTTATTACCTATTGATTTCAAAATTTGGATATGGGTCAAAATCCCTCATATCTGCATAGCGAAAAATAAGAGCGTTATTAGTCATATAATATCGTGTCGTGCCTTGGGCACTCCATTCTGTAACACGACCAATAACTTCTCATATTTCTATATTTAAATTTTACTGGACGCCAAATAAGGGGATTTTTTAGTTAAAAATTCAAAAATAATAATCACTATAATTCATTTTTTTCGAACTCTGGAATAGTTTGATGCTCGCTAAGCCGGACATATAACTTTATTGCACATGATTGATATAACTGTGCGTGAGAGAAAAATGAGGACCTTTCCACAAGTTCAATCTCTTAACTCACACACGTTTTTTCTAACGACTCACAAATCGCAGTTTAAGGAAGATTTACACTGGAACCTGGAATGCATAGGATGTCCCTGCTGCAATCTCAAGACACCGAGTATAACACTCAAATTCACTTACACAATTTTATTTGAATAGGTAAACTAATGGATTAACCCAACCACGCAGAAAGAGGCATTTATCTAAAATTCGGAAAAATTGTCACAGTTTCAGGATTAACTTAGATATCGCAAAATTATTACATTTGGCAGTTATTCCACGAGAGCCATATATTATTTGAATTCTTTATCTTATAACTTTCACGAGACTATGACCTATCCTGCCCCACAGAATGATCAAATTTCCAACTTACTAAAGCAAAGCTACAAATGTCCATGCATAATACTATAATAAGCGGTCGAGTATGTTATTGAATTACTACTTTGATAACAGATAATAAGCTCATATCCAAGCAAAAGTAACTGCATCCATGTACGTGAATCTTGATGATATTTATTACCTATTGATTTCAAAATTTGGATATGGGTCAAAATCCCTCATATCTGCATAGCGAAAAATAAGAGCGTTATTAGTCATATAATATCGTGTCGTGCCTTGGGCACTCCATTCTGTAACACGACCAATAACTTCTCATATTTCTATATTTAAATTTTACTGGACGCGAAATAAGGGGATTTTTAGTTAAAAATTCAAAACAAATACCTATCTTAAGGCAGTTTTAGGCACTAGTGATCGTTTGATTTAACATTTTACACTCAGCTCATTAGGGCTGTCTCGTATAAGTAATAGGCTTTCCAAGCCAAAAATTCTACTCTATAATTCTATAGTCAAATTTGCGCCTGGTGTTCTCAATTTAAATTCAAAATTCTGGCAACATGCGCTGTTCCTCATACTGTGGGGATTCCTATTCAAAAGACTTGATTGCCTCTCACCACAAGGTCTCTCGGAACTTTCACAGTGACATCATTAGCATGGTTTAAAATTGAAACTTGATGAAGCTGAACCTTTAGATTTTATGCACGGGGCACACTGCACAGCGTCCATGTGCAACTTTTCTTAATTATGCAGTCTTCTCTGTCAATTTAAGCAGTCTTACCTTCCCAATTTGCTTTATGAAGAATATTCATAGTTTTTGATGAGAGCAGCTATTCAAATTATGCTTAGTATTGCAAAATCACCATTCCTCGAAATATGCCTCATCCAGAACATGCTCATTTTCTCCAAGATGGTGGAGTTAATTTACCTTCTCTTTCCTCTCGACAAAGAAAAGTTGTGCCTCCTCATAAAAATGTAAATACTATTCTCAAAGCCCAACTCTTTGCTCCTCACGGATATTGGCAAAACGAGCTCATCAATTCACAATTTGTTTCCAAAATAATGACGTTATTCTTCGCCACCTAATAGGGGCGAAGAGCACTCATCCTGAGAATAATAGCATTCATTATGTGAATATTTGCATCCATTCTGAGGCTAATGTCACTCATTTCGCCACGTGGTCCAGCGCAGGTTTAAATAAACCTTGTCTCACTCTGAAAACTCAAATTCGACTGAGCTACTAGAGAATTCGTTACAGTTTAAACTTGTTGAACATTTCCTATCGAAAGATGAAGACCGTCTATGTCCTATCGGTGCTTGTATCCTGTTGTTTGGTCACACTAGGAGGCGACCAAGTAGTAAAGTTGTCTGAAAATGTCGTATCTGTTACCAGTGGCTTGTCAGAAAACGGGGTCTCTGTAGTAGCAAGATGTCCAGCTGATTTTCAGGCAATCCGCAGTTACTTGGTTAAGCCGGATGTTACAAAGAATTCAGGTGGTTGTTCGACCTATAGCGTCACTGGTACTACAGCGTGGGTTGGAAACTCTTTTTATCCGGTTCAGGTACGCTAAACTTACTGCTTTACTGATGATTTCTCGGCAATATATAACTGCTTTTATACACGCTTAATTAAATTTTACCATTTCATCTGAATTTCTTTATTGGGAAGGACTATTTTCCGCTAAAATCACCATCACATAATCGAACTTTTATTCGACTGTTCTTCTATAGCATTTTCAACATAACTATCATCCTCTCAGGCTGGGGTAATCTGCTTCAGAAAATCACCCGAAACCTTCACAATCGGAGTTACAAGTTCATCCCTACAAGAACCCGGCCATTTCTCCCTAGGGTGCACCACAGCTGGGTACCGCGTCGCTTCATGCTGGGCTAAAAGTACAACCTCTCTGGAAGACAGTTTCGTGCAGGGCGTTAATTTGGATGATGCAACGGTCCAAGTTACCCTGGTACAAGATACCTACCAATGCTCGGTTGAGTGCAAGGCACCGTGCCATCTCGGGGCAATTTGTATACAGATGCTTACAGATACGGAAAGTGAGGACTAAGGAAAAATAATAATCACTATAATTCATTTTTTTGAACTCTGGAATAGTTTGATGCTCGCTAAGCCGGACATATAACTTTATTGCACATGATTGATATAACTGTGCATGAGAGAAAAATGAGGACCTTTCCACAAGTTCAATCTCTAATCTCACACACGTTTTTTCTAACGACTCACAAATCGCAGATAACTGCTACGAGTACACCGCTGAAGACAAGGAAAGGATTGAGGGAGGTGCAACAGAAAAGGAAGTGTGTGAGGCACACCACGCAAGCAACGAGTTTAAGGAAGATTTACACTGGAACCTGGAATGTATAGGATGTCCCTGCTGCAATCTCAAGACACCGAGTAAAACACTCAAATACATTTACAAATCTTTATTTGAATAGGTAAACTAATGGATTAACCCATCAACGCCGAAAGAGGAATTTATCTAAAATTCGGACAAATTGTCACAGTTTCAGGATTAACTTAGATATCGCAAAATTATTACATTTTGCAGCTATTCCACGAGAGCCATATATTATTTTTTTAAAGTTTAAAGTACATAAACTTTAAAAACTTTGTAATGAGGTTCGGTTCAGGTTATTGCCAGGGAGTCCTTTCCGACAATGATTGAATGAGTAAAAAACTGACTTAAGAGAGCAAAAAGTTACAATCTTGACTTAAGTCCGTTTTTTACTGAATTCTATTTCGGAAAGGACCCCCTGGCAATTTCTTTTTCAATTATCAATGTGGTTCAGTTCAATGGTACTCTGCCTCACTGCTGTGAACAACAACTCATTGCTGAGCTGGAAGGAGACGTGCACGACACAGGAGTCCTGAGCATAGCCAGGTAAAACTATCCAAAAGCCCAGGTGAAACTATCCAAAAGCCCAGGTAAAACTATCCAAAAGCCCAGGTGAAACTATCCAAAAGCCAAGGTAAAACTATCCAAAAGCCCAGGTGAAACTATCCAAAAGCCCAGGTAAAACTATCCAAAAGCCCAGGTAAAACTATCCAAAAGCCCAGGTAAAACTATCCAAAAGCCCACTCACCAAAAGCCCAGGTAAAACTATCCAAAAGCCCAGGTAAAACTATCCAAAAGCCCAGGCATATCCAAAAGCCCAGGTAAAACTATCCAAAAGTAAAACTATCCAAAAGCCCAGGTAAAACTATCCAAAAGCCCAGGTAAAACTATCCAAAAGCCCAGGTAAAGCGAAAATAAGAGCGCCATTGGTCATGTTACATTATGTCGTGCCTTGGGCATTCCACTCTGTAACACGACCAATAACTTCTCATATTTCTATATTTAATTTAACTGGACGCGAAATAAGGGGATTTTTTTAGTTAAAAATTCAAAACAAATACCTATCTTAAGGCAGTTTTAGGCACCAGTGATCGTTTGATTCAACATTTTACACTCAGCTCATTAGAGCTGTCTCGTGTAAGTAATAGGCTTTCCAAGCCAAAAATTCTACTCTATAATTTTATATTCAAATTTGCGCCTGGTGTTCTCAATTTAAATTCAAAATTCTGGCAACCTGCGCTGATCCTCAGCCTGTGGGAAATCCTATTCAAAAGACTTGATTGCCTCTCACCACAAGGTCTCTCGGAACTTTCACAGTGACATCATTAGCATGGTTTAAAATTGAAACTTGATGAAGCTGAACCTTTAGATTTTATGCACGGGGCACACTGCACAGCGTCCATGTGCAACTTTTCTTAATTATGCAGTCTTCTCTGTCAATTTAAGCAGTCTTACCTTCCCAATTTGCTTTATGAAGAATATTCATAGTTTTTGATGAGAGCAGCTATTCAAATTATGCTTAGTATTGCAAAATCACCATTCCTCGAAATATGCCTCATCCAGAACATGCTCATTTTCTCCAAGATGGTGGAGTTAATTTACCTCCTCTTTCCTCTCGACAAAGAAAACTTGTGCCTCCTCATAAAAATGTAAATACTATTCTCAAAGCCCATCTCTTTGCTCCTCACGGATATTGGCAAAACGAGCTCATCAATTCACAATTTGTTTCCATAATAATGACGTTATTCTTCGCCACCCGAATATAAACCTATATAAGGATTTTACAGCAGCAACTCAATGGCTCCTCGCCCTAATAGGGGCGAAGAGCACTCATCCTGAGAATAATAGCATTCATTATGCGAATATTTGCATCCATTCTGAGGCTAATGGGACTCATTTTGTCATGTGGTCCAGTGCAGGTTTAAATAAACCGTGTCTCACTCTGAAAACTCAAATTCGACTGAGCTACTGGAGAATTCGTTACAGTTTAAACTTGATGAACATTTCCTATCGAAATATGAAGACCGTCTATGTCCTATTGATACTGGTGCCTTGCTGTTTGGTCACACTGGGGCGCTCAGACACAGTCAAGTTGTCTGACATTGCCGTTTTAGTAACCAGTGATTGGTCTGAAGACGATTTAATACAATTAGGATGTCCTGAGGATTTCGTCTTAATCAAATGGTATTTGGTTAAGTCGGATGTTAATAAAAATTCAAATGGTTGTGGTTCCGGTCAGGATGGCACTTATTTTTATGCATATGTAGGAGATTCCAATTCTCCGATTCAGGTACGCTCGACCATGTTTTATTGTTTAATTCCTCCCAAAGGGTACTTCACGCTTATATTTTTACAAACTGAACAGAATATCGTTATTAGGAAGTACTGGTTTCCGATGAAATTAGCTTATTGTAAAATTTGTTCTATTCAGCTTTTCGTTAATCGACTGATCTTGAGACATTCTGTAAAATTTTCATCAGCGTTTAGCGGTTACAAATCTTTCAGGCAAAAGCTATTTGCTTCAAAAAATCAGTCGAGACCTTCGAGACAAGATATAAGTTAAGAGGCGGCAACAGCGATGATCGTCCCATGATACAGTGCACCAGTCAAGAAGGAGTGTTGGTGTCATGTGTTGCATGGGCTAGTAACTCATTAGAAAGTACTGTAAAGGGTGCCAATGTGACTGATGCAACAGTCCCAGTTAACAAAGATACTAACTCATGCTCGATTGAGTGCACCGGATCTTGTGCAATCTACGGAATGTGTCTGCTCACAAAAACGAAAAGTAAGAAATAAGCCCCCCAACAAGAAATGAATGGTTTAGTAACGAGTAAAAAGTGCAAACCGTCATATCATGCAATGCACGAGTGGCCGAAGGCCCCAGTGTGTAATATCGCATTAAAAACCGAGGCTGAAGGCAGAGGTTTTTACTGCAGAGGTTTTTACTGCAGAGGTTTGCACTTTTTACGAGTTATTAAACTGAATTATGCTCGATTGAGTGCAGCGGAAGCTGCATAATCTCCGGAATATGTCTGCTCCGAAAAACAAAAAGTATAAAATAAGAAAGTATGAAATAAGAAATATTTAATTTTTCCCAACTCTATCAGTCTCACGGCTCGCTGTGTCGAATATATTATACCATCCAGGAAACTCATGTTTATGAGAGGTAAAATGAGGACCTTTCCAATATCAATCTTTCAACTCACACACATTTTTCTCACAAACGCAGACAAGAATACCTGTTACGAGTACACCGCTGAAGACAAGCAGAGGATTGAGGGAGGTGCAACAGAAAAGGAAGTGTGTGAACAACAGAACGCACGGAACGAGTTTAAGGAAGATTTACACTGGAACCTGGAATGTCTAGGATGCAACTGCTGCCATCTCAAGACACCGAGTATATACAAAGATCATTTGAAGACCGAGTATAACACGCAAATAAACTGACATTTATTATTTGAGTAGGTAAACCACTGGATTAAACTAAACGCGCCAAAATGGAATTGGTCCGAAATTCAGACAAATTATCACTTCACGATTAACTTAGATATCGCAAAATTGTTCCATTTTGCAGGTATTCCCGGAAAGCCAGATAAATACTGAATTTTATTTAAAAATACTCTTTGAATGCGGTTCAGTTCAGGGGGCCCTTTCCGACACAGACTGAATAAGTAGAAAAAACTGACTTAAGCAAGTAAAAAGTTACAATCTTGACTTAAGTCCGTTTTTAACTTAATTCTATTTCGGAAAGGACCACCTGGTTATTTCTTCTTCAATATGGTCCAGTTCAATGGTACACTGCCTCACTGCTGTAACAACAACTCATTGCTGAGCTGGAAGGAGACGTGCACGACACAGGAGTCCTGAGCATAACCAGGTAAAACTATCCAAAAGCCCAGGTAAAACTATCCAAAAGCCCAGGTAAAACTATCCAAAAGCCCAGGTGAAACTATCCAAAAGCCCAGGTAAACTATCCAAAAGCCCAGGTAAAACTATCCAAAAGCCCAGGTAAAACTATCCAAAAGCCCAGGTAAAACTATCCAAAAGCCCAGGTAAAACTATCCAAAAGCCCAGGTAAAACTATCCAAAAGCCCAGGTAAAACTATCCAAAAGCCCAGGTAAACTATCCAAAGCCCAGGTAAACTATCCAAAGCCCAGGTAAAACTATCCAAAAGCCCAGGTAAAACTATCCAAAAGCCCAGGTAAAACTATCCAAAAGCCCAGGTAAAACTATCCAAAAGCCAGATAAATACTGAATTTTATTTAAAAAATACTCTTTGAATGCGGTTCAGTTCAGGGGGCCGTTTCCGACACAGACTGAATAAGTAGAAAAAACTGACTTAAGCAAGTAAAATGTTACAATCTTGACTTAAGTCCGTTTTTATTTCGTTCTATTTCGGAAAGGACCCCCTGGTTATTTCTTCTTCAATATGGTTCAGTTCAATGGTACACTGCCTCACTGCTGTAACAACAACTCATTGCTGAGCTGAAAGGAGACGTGCACGACACAGGAGTCCTGAGCATAACCAGGTAAAACTATCCAAAAGCCCAGGTAAAACTATCCAAAAGCCCAGGCAAAACTATCCAAAAGCCCAGGTAAAACTATCCAAAAGCCCAGGTAAAACTATCCAAAAGCCCAGGTAAAACTATCCAAAAGCCCAGGTAAAACTATCCAAAAGCCCAGGTGAAACTATCCAAAAGCCCAGGTAAAACTATTCAAAAGCCCAGGTAAAACTATCCAAAAGCCCAGGTAAAACTATCCTATAGCCCAAGTAAAACTATCCAAAAGCCCAGGTAAAACTATCCAAAAGCCCAGGTAAAACTATCCAAAAGCCCAGGTAAAACTATTCAAAAGCCCAGGTAAAACTATCCAAAAGCCCAGGTAAAACTATCCTATAGCCCAAGTAAAACTATCCAAAAGCCCAGGTAAAACTATCCAAAAGCCCAGGTGAAACTATCCAAAAGCTCACTCACCAAAAGCCCAGGTAAAACTATCCAAAAGCCCAGGTAAAACTATCCAAAAGCCCAGGTAAAACTATCCAAAAGCCCAGGTAAAACTATCCAAAAGCCCAGGTAAAACTATCCTATAGCCCAGGTAAAACTATCCAAAAGCCCAGGTAAAACTATCCAAAAGCCCAGGTAAAACTATTCAAAAGCCCAGGTAAAACTATCCAAAAGCCCAGGTAAAACTATCCAAAAGCCCAGGTAAAACTATCCAAAAGCCCAGGTAAAACTATCCAAAAGCCCAGGTAAAACTAAGCAAAACGCACGTACGAGACCTTACAAAACCTTATTCAAACCTTCAAATTCCTTTCAGTTGTTGTTGGAGGGCATGCCTACGCTTCATTCTGCCTGAGTTCCTCCATCAGGTAAAACGTACCAAAAACGTACAAAAAACGTTCAAAAACGTACCTTACAAGACATATTAAAATGTACGAAATCTGGGGATTTCATGAAAAAAAATCCATATTCGCAAAAACGTACCTGCACAGTACTTGCCCCCAGGACACTTCTGACATTGTGTCTTATCACTGAGCCCAACTTCGTTGCTATAGTAGCCAGGTTCACATGGTAACTCCGTTGGGGTGCCTGGGGAGCAGAGAAAATTAGAAAATAGAAACGTCTTTTGATTCTGTGAATAATTGCAATGTTCTGTGAATAATCGCATCGCTTTTCACTGGCTGAAGACGATTAGCACATGCTATATTATTTGACAGTTTCTGATTCTTAAAACTTCTCGTTTAAACGTTTTCAACTAAATGTTTTTCAGCTTAGTTTGTTGTGAGACAGTTCAAGCCCCTCTCAAGCAAGGAGACAGTTGTGAGTTCAAGCCACCCTCAAGCAAGGAGACAGTTGTGAGTTCAAGCCCCTCTCAAGGTAGGAGACAGTTGTGAGTTCAAGCCCCTCTCAAGCAAGGAGACAGTTGTGAGTTCAAGCCCCTCTCAAGCAAGGAGACAGTTGTGAGTTCAAGCCACCCTCAAGCAAGGAAACAGTTGTGAGTTCAAGCCCCTCTCAAGCAAGGAAACAGTTGTGAGTTCAAGCCCCTCTCAAGCAAGGAGACAGTTGTGAGTTCAAGCCCCTCTCAAGCAAGGAGACAGTTGTGAGTTCAAGCCCCTCTCAAGCAAGGAAACAGTTGTGAGTTCAAGTCCCTCTCAAGCAAGGACACAGTTGTGAGTTCAAGCCCCTCTAAAGCAAGGAGACAGCTGTGAGTTCAAGCCCCTCTAAAGGTAGGATACAGATGCTGATCGGCTCAGTTTGCCGTTTTCATTACTAGTTCAATACTCATATGCTTCTTCTTTAAAATAAGTACAAGCTCCATCATAAATCGAGTTCTTGATTATCAGACTACCGAAATACCCAGCCTCTGTCCACATAACAACATATCATGTGGTTCTTCTTGAATTCCAATTAAAACTTTCTCTCTCCTTATAGAAAAGCTTGACAGACTGGAAGAACACCGATAGGCACAAAGCGGAAGCAGACGCGAAAGATGAAGTGAAAGAGGAAGCGGTAGAGGACCCGGCGGATGGAAGACGGAAGTCGCTGGAATGTGCGATGTGACGCATGACCGAGCAAGATAGACTTGAAGTTAGGTTTGAGACCCCTTTCAATTTTTCACTATTTCGTGAAATTTGACAGATTTTCCAATTCATTTCTGAAAAGTTTCTGCTTTTATCACCTGCTGATGATGGGGGATCTTCAGATCTTGAGATTTTTTAGGATGCTGCTATTCATAAGTATGAATTTCATAGCAACCAAACGAGTTCCCATAGCAATAGACCTTTGAAATTGAAGAAATTTGGCATTCTTTAGAAATAAGTTTTGACCCATTTTACTTTTTCCGCAGAGACAACTGACAGCAGACTGACCAGTGACAAGATAGCACAGCATATAGAGCTCAGCAAGGAAACAGTTATGAGTTTGGGAGTACGACTACAGGCAGGGTTAATCTTACTAAACTTTTATAGAAGGATAAGCTGCTAAGATCTTAAAAGAGACAGTACTGAGCATTCATTAATTATCTAGTTATCCACCGATCCACGTAATAATGAGTTAAAACTTAAACAGTGACATTGAGACAAATCGTAATATTGATAAGGACTAATAATACTGATTGTGTTCAAAAGTTCTAAAGGAATTTTCGAAACCTTTTCTATAATTACGACTGAGAATTGAGTCAATATTGAGTTATCGAGGTGTACAAATTTGTTTTTGAAAGTTATTATAAATTATTTGGTTTGCAATAAATATTTGGTTTATAACCACTTTCAATTTTTCGAAAAAAATAGACAGTTCAGAGCGCATTGATTATCCATGCAGTAATGAGTTTAAACTAAACCAGTGGCAAATCGTAATAGTATTATGGACTAATCATGTTGATTGTCTTCGAAGTTGGAAGGACTTTTAGATTTTGAAATATTTCCTATCATAACGACTGAGAATCATATTATCTTTATTGAGGTATGCGAAAAACTTATCATTGTTAATTATTAAGTTATTACTATATTTAGTTGGTTGATAACATCTTTCAATTGTCAGGAAAAATATCTGGTCATAAATTTAAAACTATTTGGACATTTTGAAATGAAACTCTTAAACTTTGAAATTTTAGAAATACGATCATATCAAATTGAGTGCCATGACCCGGGACAATATGGGCGGACATAAGTGTGGACGAAACAAATTGTGGACGAAAATAATTGTGAGCGGACATAATAACGGGTGGTCATCATTTTGGGCAGGCATCCACAATTTTGTGGATGTACATAATTCTATAATTGTGGGCGAAAATAATCTAATAATTGCAAAATAATTGCTGGCAGACATATGATTCATCCTACCTTCGGGACAGTAGTGTCCAGCACCACATTGGACGGGGTTAGCCACACTGGATCCAGCTCCACAGAAGAATCCTAGAATTAATGTTTTGATAATTAATGTTGATTATTAAATAATCCTGGAATTAATGTTTTGATAATCAATGTTGATTATTAATTTACGTAAATAAATTAATCCTACCAAAAATTCCTACCAAAAGCCTTCAAAATAATGTAATTAAAAAGCTGATGTCGAAGGCGCAAAGGTGATGTCAAATGACCTAAATTCTGATAAACCCCGAGCAAATTTCCTCTGAAAAAACCCACAAATTACCTCTAAAAAACTGATTAAAAAGCCCGCAAATTATTTTGAAAACCCCCGCAAATAAAAACCCGCAAATTACCCCTGAAAAACCCGCAAATTACCCGCAGAGCAAGGAGAAAATGGCGCTCCGACGTGCCCCTCGCTCTCGCAGTACTTCCCAGCGGGACACAGGTCGCAGGATTCCACTGTCTTTCCTCCGGTCTCTGACCTGTAACGACCTACAGGACACTTCTGTGCTGCCTGGAGTAGAGGAAGGCTTTTTAAATTCTTCTGTGTTTTCTTAAAATATTGGCGTTCATGAATTCTTTAAATTTTGAAAACCAATCCACGGGAATCGTGACGTGACACGTCATAGCTCGATCCGTGAATCCTTCAATAAAAGGATGGAAAAGGTATTCAGATTTTAAAGTTCACTTCTCAAAACAATAAATCGCTCACCGTAGCCAGAGGACAGTAGTGACCAGTTGGGCATGGTTGTGTAGCGGAAATCCCATTCCCGTCATCACTGACACAGGTGAGTCCAGCCGGACAGTCGATACACGCCCCTGATCCTAAGCAGAGAGGTGAAAATGAGAAATTTAGAGAGGAAATTCTTAACTGGGGCCTGCGGTAGTGACAAGGAAGGTGCGAAGCGAAAAATTCAGCCAAATTCCCTTGATATGACCCACCGTATTAAGATACTGTCTTAATATGGTGGGTATTATTTTTCACGCGTTTGACACATGATATGAGATTATAAATGCTAAAATTGACAGCATATCGTATACCTGCTAGGTTTTGGTAGGTTTGATACCTGCTAGGTTTTGGTAGGTTGTATCCAGGCAAGGAATGGGAGCTGAGCTTTCTCCCGGACACTTGTAACCCGCAGCACACTGATTCGCAAACCCGTCCACTGACCCTGCGGGAGATACGATAAAAAGGGATTACCCAGAAGACAGCCAAAAAGAGTTTAACTTTT
Organism: Beroe forskalii; assembly: GCA_011033025.1. NCBI lineage: Eukaryota > Metazoa > Ctenophora > Nuda > Beroida > Beroidae > Beroe > Beroe forskalii. The sequence goes on from WFMF01000239.1 coordinate 77,574, forward strand.
AATTTAAAAACTTCAAGCAAAAAGATACGAAAATTTGTATCTGATCATACGTGATTATTGCTGCGGCAGATGCAAGGCAATCATCGCAGGGATCGCAGCAAAACATGGACTTTCATATTTAATATTTTCATTAATTCAACCAAAATAAGAATTGATTCAACCAATATCAGTCAAACGTAAGATTGTTTGTTGATCAGAAATTGCCAACCCTGACACAACCATCAGACGAATTCGTACATAGGCGTAGCGCGCGGACCAAAATCTCTATCCAGATAGCGCGCGCGGCCAGCCAACATCATGCTTGCAAATTAATTATCCAATTAATTTGAAGCTCTCGGGTGTCGCTTGCTCGTTATCCATAAGCTGTAATGCTGAATGTGAAGATCCGCAGTTTTAAGAAGGTGGAATGTCAATGTCAGCATCATAAAATGCGACAATGAACTGCCACCAACCTTCAACAGACCCACCAAACAAAATACTTTAATTCTCGAATCAAAACCTAATTCCTTCATCTGGTTAATTTTCCACTGCAGTAATTTGAATGTTACCTTGAGGACAGTAGTAGCCGGTGACACAGTCAGTCCCCACCGTCATGCCAGGTTCGTTACAGTACTTGCCAGGTGGGCACACTTCACAGTCCTCAGGTTGGGTGTTCCCCGTCTGTCCGGAGAACTTACCTTCCGGGCACCTAAATAGTAATGATATTCAGAATTTTAAAGAACAGTCTGACACCTGAAGTAAGTACTAAATATAGGGATCTCAAAGTCTCCCGGGGATATTGGGGAACCGGGAACGTTGGAGTTTCATTATTACAGGGAAAGTATAAGAACTTAAGAATGATTGGACACCTGAAGAGTTATAATGTTCACAATTCTATAGAACACTCTGGCACCTGAAGTAAACGGGGAGTTTGGGGAAACAAACTTTGTAGTTTCATTATAACAGGTATATTAGAAAACGATTGAAAAAATAACAAAACAGCTTAAAAACGGAACTTTACAGCTTCACGAACAACTCTGAGGAATGCTAGAATTTTTTCATTTTTTGTAGTAAAAAGATGAAGAAAGCTAAAAAACGTTAGAATGTTAACCCCACTTACGGGAGAGGCGGGTCTCCGGTTCCCTCAGGGCAGTAGTGTCCCGCGGTGCAGATCTGCGGGTTTTCTACCTGCGCTCCGGGAGCACAGAAGAAACCTGCTTTGCAGTTGTTCACGTCACCCGCAGACATCCGTTCTGAGGTTGAATGGTGTCAGGGAGAAGTGGTGTCAGAGAGAAGTGGTGTCAGGGAGAAGTGGTGTCAAGAAGTAATGATAGAGAAAACTAGACAATACCAGTGACCAGAGTAGTGAAGTGGTGTCAAAGTAAACTGGTGTCACCCTGATCACTAAACACAAGCAAACTGGTGTCAACTGGTTGAGCAAGTGTTATAGTAAACTGATTTCAAAGTGAACTGTTGTCGAAGAAAACTGGCGTCAAAGCAAACTGGTGTCAAAGCAAACTGGTGTCAAAGCAAACTGGTGTCAAAGCAAACTGGTGTCAAAGCAAACTGGTGTCAAAGCAAACTGGTGTCAAAGCAAACTGGTGTCAACTCACCGTCCGGGCAGTAATGCCCTGCTTCGCACTTCCTCTCCGCTATGGACCCCTCTGGACAGTAGTGTCCGGGAGTACAGGGTCCCGAGCAAACCTCCGTCCCCGAACTCTCGTCTGTCAGGCAGTTATACGCAGGTGTGCCGGTCATCTGGCCTGGGGGAATGGGGGAGTCATTATTAATATTTAGATGAGTCCCAAGGGCTTAGTTTGAGGGATGCAGTCCGAAGGGTGAGGGTCTAAACACATAGGGACCCGAGCAGGTAAAATAGACATCGATGCAAAGTTCTTTTTAGCTATTATTTCTTTGACGTCCACCCCTCAAAAAAAGACAGAGGTGTCAATAATCTGATAACTTAACAGAGGTGTAACTAACTCACTTTTCCCGCAGAAGTAGCCGGCAGCACAAGGTGTGTCAGTGTAGACAGCCAGCCCCACGGTGGGACAGTAGTACCCGCCCGGACAGGGCAGACACTCGTCTTCAGAAGTAGCACCTGGGGGACAGAGGCTCGTGATGAAATATAATCGGTTTAATGTCATCAATTGGGACCCATCAAAGGGGAGGGTAAATTCGGATGATTTCCGTCTAATTTGTGACGAAATGAAGCTTTTACTTTCAATTAAAAGTTTTAATTTGTGCGATCAAACTTCTACCTTTGTTGTTGAGGTATTTCCTCTCTGGGCAGGGGTGCTGGTTGGCTGACTGAGTTCCATCCGGACAGTAGTGTCCAGAAGGGCACATGTTTAGGGCGGAGATAGCTGTAGTGCCTTGCTCACAGTAGTAACCAGCCTGATCGGAGATTAAGAGAGATGTGTCAAGAATCATGAGTAGAATTTCTTCTGACAAACAATCCTCCTACAATACACATAACACTGACCAATCAGCGCTAGTTGACTGTAAACTCGCTCCCAGGTTGGTCAAAATCATGACTATTTCGTCACACCAACCGAACAAGTATAGCATTCTGCCATCCCCTCGTTGTCTTGGTAAGTCCCTGGTGGACAGGGGATCTGGACAGAAGCCCCTTCCTCACACTTGTGTCCCGCAGGACACAGCTGCTCGTTGCTAGACGTTCCTTCCTGGAAACGGGACACGGGGTTGATACATTGACAACGTATTATTATTGACACCACATGGTGAATTTAACATTGATAAAATTCTGACTCCATATTGACACCACGCTGACAACACACTGACACCCCACTCACAGGACAGTAGTATCCAGATGGACAGAGCTCAGTAGCAGCACTGAGCCCAGCTTCTGGGCACCTCTTTCCAGCCGTACACTGAGTACACTGGGCTTCACTCTCCAGATTAGCTGTAGGACCGAACGTTCCTGCGACGTTTGGGGTGAGAGAACTGCTTTTGATAGCAGAGGAATATTTACAAATTCAAAGCTTTCAATCAACACCATACTGGACGTGTTATCAAAAACTGAGACTATCAAAATTCAAGAATTTGATGGAAAGAAACGTCCCTTTCCACCTCCAGGCATATGGACACCACCTATTCCGATCCTAACCCTTGTCCCGTATCCTAACTTTGTCCCCTTCCCCGTTTCTCTCTTTATGTCCCCGTCCCTCCCCTCATCCCTCTCCACTAACCTTCAGGACAGGGTACCCTCCTATCCGTTCCTTCCTCACAGTAGTTTCCCTGCCCGCAGTTAGCTTGTTGAATCGACTTGGAGCCGTAGTCACAGAAATACCCGGCTTCGCAGAGCTTGGTTTCTATGGTGGTAGCTGTGATGGCCGGCTCATCGCAATACCTGGATGTCGTTGATATGATCAAAACATGAACTCTAGCACCAAGGCTAAAATCTTGGGTCCTATAATATAAATGCCGTTTCAACAAATTAAATATTCGATGAAATACCTTAGTACATGAAATTAAGTAAGCAGAAAATTAAGCACTCAGGCCGCAAAAAATGCTTAATTTGGTGTAACGTCAAAAATTGATATGATAAATAATAAGCAAAATAGCTATGAAAAATGCTTAATTTGGTGTTGCCTAATAATGTGCGTTCTTAATTTTCGGAGTTCTTAATTTTATGTACTAAGGTATGTCTTTGAACACCATACCTTAGGAGGTCTATTTATAAAGGTTGTAATTTGGGGATTTTTCGAAAAAATCCCCATATTTTCAACCTACCAAAATTTTGCCCGCCACAATTTTACTCCCCGATTTAATTCAACCCGCTTTCGAAATTTCTTGAACTATCTGTACTAAAACAGTACAATTTCGTTTCAGAGATGAGTTTTCAGATAGTTACAGATAATTTAGTCAAAGTCAAATGGTTAAAACAATTGAAATTCAAAAATTTAGAACAGTAATTAATGAAGCAGAGGCTCAGGAAGACGATCAAGAATTCGATTTGTAATATTAGAATTAATCTATTTTTCCATTGTTTTCCCCAAAAAATCTTTCATTTGTCAGCAAAAAGTTAGAAAAATCACCCAATTTTATTTGGTGGGTGAAATTTGGGGATTTTTGAAAAAAATCCCCATATTTTCAACCTACCAAAATTTCAAACACCGCAATTTCGACCCATATAAATAGACCTCCTAAGGTATTACAATCATTTGCCCTATATTATTATTAATTGGAATGTAACAAACCTTCCTGGTAAGCAGATCTGACAGTTTTCAGCTGATTCCAGACCCTCTGAAGCCCCGTAGAATCCTGGCTGACACGCCTTCTTTACCTGGTGAAGAACAAGACGGGATGAAATAAGGCATGTTCGATGTTGGCAACAAGTCAAGGTTACATAAAGACTAGCTTATATAACATCAAGATCGAAGATAATAGTACTGCGTTGATATCTAATTTCAAACACAAGGAAATGTCTTCAAGATCCTTAAGGTATAAAACCAACATTTGTCCCTACGGTTGTTCATATAATGGCCTAGCCTGGCGAGCTTAGTGGATGTCCTTGCAGAACGACATGTTAAACAAGGAACTGAAGCTGAGAGGTTCCGTTCAGTACGAACAACTATTGCGTCAAATGTTGGTATATCCAAAGTGTGTTTCTCAACACAACCCCAGATTTTTCCTTGTTACTAACACGGTTACACTTCGGGTGTTTAAAAGAGTATCATATAGTTTTTTAGTTACCTGTCCCTGAGGACAGTAGTATCCCTGAGGGCAGCTCACGGATGTGCTGGTGGTACAACTGTACCCTGCCTCACACTCAGCGCATTCTGCGTTCTGTGGAGGGGTCATGTGAAGCTGATTCGTAATTTGAGATCTGAGCAGATGGCTCCGATACGAAGACGAGGCGGTTGCAGAGCTTGAAGAGTGCGAAAGTATTATAATCAATCACATGGTATATTAAACTCGCGATACAGTGATAAAAACATACGTTGTCAGAGTCAGCCCATCTCCCTGCAGGACACTCTATGGGTTCAGCAGTACCTGCAGGACAGTAATGTCCGATAGGACACCGTCCGGCGGACACCGCTCCCTCAGCGTCCGTGTAGTCCTGGTCATCGGGGGCACTCTCCTTAGCACCTGTAAGGAGAAAGGGAGAATATCGTTGTGGACGTTCAGTCTCGTTTTTAATCAGTGAATGAATTGATATTTGATATTAATCAAAGAATTCAATGAAGTCAAATCAGGGCCCAGGGAGGAAGATTCTTTTTGGTGAAAAATCCACAGACCACACGCGTTTCGCTTACGCGAGAGGAGGGGAGAGGCGGGGTTTTCGTTGTGAAATTCACTTATCGTTTTTCTCTCATTGACTAAAATTAATATCGGGCAGGATTAGTTTTATCGTAATTCTTAGATTATTATTTTCTCCCTATCTGAAGTCTCACCTTCCTTACAGAAGTAGCCTCCCTGACACTGGTCCGAGGGAGCGTAGAGAGCGGTTCCAGCGCAGTAGGAACCACCCGTACACGGCTTACAGAACGAGATGGCCGTGCCCTGTGATGTCAACACATGAAAGAGTGGAATAATATTCCAAGAAATACAGTGGATTCTTGAGACATAGAAATTAATTGGTTTCTACCCGCGCGTATCTTGAGATTTAGTTTTGTCTTCTGCCGAACCCCATGGTAGGAGAATTGATGAACAAGACGTGGAATGATATTTCAATCTACTATAGTCTGAATGAACAAAAAACATTTAAACCCCATGGAAAGTTCCATTGTTCCAAACGTACCCTAGCATCAGGGTTGAAGGTCCCAGACTGGCAGGGTGTCATGGATGTTGTACCAGCGCCACACCAGAATCCTCTCTCACACTCCTTCCCCCCTTGGGCTGTGGTGGCTGCGGAGATTGGGTATAAATATCAACGGAAAATCTTATGATTGGTGTGCTTTGAAGCATTTCAGTCAATTCGATTCTAAGGGTTGTGAAGATTCCCATATTATATTTCCCTATTAAGTTCACTCATCAGGTGAGCTGAAATTAACTCACCAAGTTTGCTGGAATTAACTCCCTGAGTAAACTGAATTTAACTCCCTAAGTTAGCAGAATTTAACTCACTCGGCTGGCTGACGGTTGCTCCTCCCGTACAGAAGAAGCCAGCATCACAGTTCACACCGTCAGTAGCTCTCCCCACTCCCTGACAGTACTTTCCAGGGGAACATGGCAAACAGGCGTTAGACGAGGACTGCTCGGTCCTGTGAAGAGGGTTATTACTGAACAACGGCACGCCGGGCTGTATTTACATTAAAATAACGCAAGGTCAAGGTTGGGCTGCGATATAACTGCAATATCCCTCGGACTGCGCCCTAGGGATGTATCTCACAATGGCTATGTACTTAGGAACATCAATTGAAAACTCACTGCGTGTTGAACGTTCCCTCAGGACAGGCCCGCATAACTCCCGCCGTACAGTAATGTCCCGCATCACAGGGCACCGGATCGGAGACAGTTAGCGAGCAGGTGTCATCTGAGGGGAGCGACCGGTTAACCGAAACCGAAACACCGGTTATTAACCGGTTGTTTAAGCCAACTGTAACCAAAAAACCGGTTAACTGGGCATTTTTACCCAAACGTAACAGAAACTGTAGTCGAATATTTTGATTTCTGTTAGCTGTTTTAGGTTAAACGGTCGGTTAACCGAACCGAAACCGAAATGCCGGTAAGCCAGTACTTTTCGTCTAACCGTAACCGGATTTATTGAGAACCGATTTGCTGGTCACCTGCAGTAGTGGAGCAGGTTGATTCGGTGAAGGTGAAGGAGCAGTCTGTCACTAGGGTGGAGTGGGTGCAGTAGTGACCTGAGAGGGTTAGGGGGAGTAAGAAATAAAAATCTACGTTGGAACAAACATAAGTTATCATTTTATCAACCAGTACAGGCAAAGTTTTAGAGATTTGCAAATTATGCCTAATTAAAACAGGTAATTTGGTAGGTATTCAAAAACCCTATCTTCAAACATATTGAAACCCTCAAACTCCCTACCTTCAGGGCAGGTATCGCAAGTGTCTTCCTGTTCGTTCTGCTGGAATGTGGTAGCAGCACACAGTACAGGATGAGTGGAGCCTTGTGGACACTTGAACCCTTTCATGCACACGTGATCAGCAGGCGAGCCTGTCGTCTGACCTGAGGAGAGGGAAGGGGAGTTTTAGGAGGGTAATTGAGTTGACCGATTTCCAGGTTAACTAAATTCAAAAATTGTTCAGTCCTTTTCCTTGTAAAGTTGTAACCTGGGATATCAGTGAAATCAAAAACACGTGTCTTAATTAATAACATCCACGACACACAACGATCTCTGCCATCCATTACCTCCAGGACAGAAGAATCCAGCGTTGCACTCTTTACCCGTGACACTGCTCATCCCAGCGACATCGCAGTAGAAACCAGCCGGACACTGTACACAGTCCGAGGGTTCAGATTTCTGAGAGGGTATTCCGTGGAGGAAGAGCGATATTAAACTTATGCCTACTGACAAGTGCGCACATTTAGAGAATTATCCGTTTCCTTCGGTTTGACAAGGTGTCTCATCGACGATTGAGCACCTCAGATTCTTAAAAAACGAAAAAGATGAAATCACATAATTCAGCTATTCGGCTTGCATGATTTTTCCAATGATGTTTTGGTACTAACCTGAGTATCGGGGTTGTAAGTTCCAGCCTGACATTGGACGGGGTCACCACTTGCAGCGGGGCAGTAGTTACCCGCAGGGCACACAACCGCTGAAAGGGGGGCTGTTTCAGAAAATTGTAGTAAATCAACGAATTAATGATTTTAAATTTTCTGTTAAAGATGATTGATAATGATATCATTTCCAAATATTTAATTGGCAGTTTTCGGTCTGCCGATTTCCAAAACCGATTTCATAGATACCATCCCAATTTTCATTAAGTTCACGATCTCAGAAATTCCTAACCTGTTGCTGTCTGCGACCCCAGGGGACAGTAGTACCCGGCAGAACACCTCTTGTCCAGGACGGAGTTTCCTGTCCCAGGACAGAAGTAGGATTTGGGACAGGGCAGGGCGGCAGAGGAGCCTGCTGGACAGTACTGTCCTGCTCCACACACACCACCTGGGGAACATGGTAGAAGATTAGGATAAGATGGATGATAAATTTTAAAGAAATTCGCTGAAAAATGGATGATTGGATTATTGAAACCGGACAATCAACAATGGACCATCCCCCAATCAACAATGGCCGATTCCCCTCCAAGAAGAAGAATATGGAGTTCCGATATCTTGCAATCACGCAAACAAAAAGAAAACGATGATTTCGTCAGCTCTCTCCCTACCGTTGTCATCGTCATTCTCCGTCCTGGCCCCTGCTGAACACCACCTTCCAGCAGGACAATCTGGAGGGGTAGCAGTTCCTTCCTCACAGTACTTCCCTGCAGGGCACTCTACGCAGGAGCCTGGGTCATCACCTCCTGGAGTCCTGTGGATTGGTGTCAAGGTGTTGTCAGGGTGGTGTCAAGGTGTTGTCAAGGTGGTGTCAAGGTGTTGTCAAGGTGTTGTCAAGGTGGTGTCAAGGTGTTATCAAGGTGTTGTCAAGGTGGTGTCAGGGTGTTGTCAAGGTGGTGTCAGGGTGTTGTCAAAGCGTTGTCAAGGTGTTGTCAAGGTGTTGTCAAGGTGTTGTCAAGGTGTTGTCAAGGTGTTGTCAAGGTGATATTAAAGTGGTGTCAAAGTGATAAAAAGATGTTGTCAGGGTGGTGTCAAGGTGTAAGTCAAGGTGATATTACACTATTACAGGGAGTGATGTCAAGGTGGTGTAATGGTGGTGTCATCGCCTCCTGGGGTCCTGCGGAGTGGTGTCAAGGTGGTGTCAAGGAGATGTGAGGGTGGTGTCAAGGTGGTGTCAAGGTGTTGTTAAGGAGATATGGAGGTGATGTCAAGGTGTCAAGGTGATAGGAGGGTGGTGTTAAGGTGTTGTCAAGGAGATATAAGGGTGGTGTCAGGGTGGTGTTAAGTTAGTTTAAGGGTGTTTTCAAGGTGAAATAAAGGCCTAGTCAAGATGTAACAGTTTGTCAAGGTAACCAAAGGGCGTTGTTAAGGTGAAATAAGGGCGTTGTCAAGGACGTACGTACCCCAGGTATTTTCCAGCAGCACACGCAGTCTTGACACCAGCTACACAGTAGTAGCCCGCTGGACACTTGTGATCATCCGTGAGGGTTGCTATAGCTTCCGTTAGACATTCGTAGCCTGATGAAAGAGTTTATTGTGCTCTGTTTGATTTCAAATTAAGGAAATTCTTGGCGTAATAATCGTAAAAATTCTCAAAGAAATGGTTAGAGTTCAAAACTTAAATGCCTTTTATCGCCAATATCCAAGGATTTTTAGGAAAATAAGCCGTGAATACTCAAATAAGCTAATAGGCAAATGAGGAAGATCTCACCATTTCTGCAGACCACACAAACACTCTGTTGGGTAGCGGGTTGGTAGAATCCGGCGCCACATGGCACCTTGCTGGCACTGCCTGCCGGACATTTGTATCCCGCAGGACAAACTCCCGCTGAAAATATATAAGAGTATAAGGTAATGGGAATCAAGTAATCAGAGAGACAATTGCTGAATCAAACATTCAAACAAGTCTAATGATTGCCAGGATGAGGAAACAGTTACCGACCGCTTAATCCATCAGTCCACCCAGTTTGAACTGTAGAATCAGCTTGTAACTTCAAGTTTTGGAGGTAAGTGCAAGCATTTTCCGGAAGTTAGGAGTTAAACACTGAACTGAGATTTTACAGCGAAGTTTGGGGTGAGAGAACTGCTTTTGATAGCGGAGGAAAATTTACAAATTCAAAGCTTTCAATCAACACCATACTGGACGTGTTATCAAAAACTGAGACTATCAAAATTCAAGAATTTGATGGAAAGAAACGTCCCTTTCTTCATCCACCTCCAGGCATATGGACACCACCTATTCCGATCCTAACCCTTGCCCCGTATCCTAACTTTGTCCCCTTCCCCGTTTCTCTCTTTATGTCCCCGTCCCTCCCCCTCATCCCTCTCCACTTACCTTCGGGACAGGGTACCCTCCTATCCGTTCCTTCTTCACAGTAGTTTCCCAGCCCGCAATTAGCTTGCTGACTCGACTTAGAACCGTAGTCACAGAAGTAACCAGCTTCACAGAGCTTGGTTTCTATGGTGGTGGCTGTGATGGCCGGCTCGTCACAATACCTGGATGTCGTTGATATGATAATTGATGCACCATTTATTTTATTACTAAGAAACATATCTCGGATTTTAGATCAATGCTTTCCATCTGAAAAATATGAAGTATTCGATGAAGTATGTTTTTGAACAGCATATTATAATCATTTGCCCAATAATATTATAATGGAATGTAACAAACCTTCCTGGTAAGCAGATCTGGCAGTTTTCAGCTGATTCCAGACCCTCTGAAGCCCCGTAGAATCCTGGCTGACACGCCTTCTTTACCTGGTGAAGAACAAGACGGGATGAAATAAGGCATGTTTGATGTTGGCAACAAGTCAAGGATACTTTATCCTTGTAGTTTCTTAAGTAGGTACTTACATTTATGGGAGTTAAAAAGAGTAATCTGAATAGAGAAATTCAAATTGAGTGACAGATAATAATTCGTCTTACAGGATTATTCAATAATCATAAAGTTTTTTAGTTACCTGTCCCTGAGGGCAGTAGTATCCCTGAGGGCAGCTCACGGAAGTGCTGGTGGTACAACTGTACCCTGCCTCACACTCAGCGCATTCTGCGTTCTGAAAGAGGGGTCATGTGAAGCTGATTCGTAATTTGACAGCAGATGCCGCCGATACGAAGACGAGGCGGTTGCAGAGCTTGAAGAGTGCGAAAGTAGTATAATCAATCACATGGTATCTTAAACTCGTGATACAGTGATAAAAACTCACGTTGTCTGAGTCAGCCCATCTCCCTGCAGGACACTCTATGGGTTCAGCTGTACCTGCAGGACAGTAATGTCCGATAGGACACCGTCCTGCGGACACCGCTCCCTCAGCGTCCGTGTAGTCCTGGTCATCGGGGGCACTCTCCTTAGCACCTGGTTGTGAGAAGTTGTTTAATATCTCGTTCTTAATTGAATAAATTGATATTTATCGTTTGAATAATTTGATATTTATATCTTGTGAATGAATTCAATGAAGTTACTAAGTTAAAAATTATACCGCTATTGATATAGGTAAAAATAGATATGTAATAAATAACAATTAAATCATTGATTCTCCCTTTGAAGTCTCACCTTCCTTACAGAAGTAGCCTCCCTGACACTGGTCCGAGGGAGCGTAGAGAGCGGTTCCAGCGCAGTAGGAACCACCCGTACACGGCTTACAGAACGAGATGGCCGTGCCCTAGGGTGGGGGATTGGTAAACAAGCGGGGGAGCAGTCCCTCAACAAAGAGTGTGAATTTTGCCTTAATTATAGTCTGAAAGGCAGGTGACCGATCGTGAAAGTTCTAAAAAACATGAAACAATGAAAAGCTTTATTGTTTCCAAACATTAGACAATGGAAAGCTTCACTGTTTCCAAACGTACCCTAGCATCAGGGTTGAAGGTCCCAGACTGGCAGGGTGTCATGGATGTTGTACCAGCGCCACACCAGAATCCTCTTTCACACTCCTTCCCCCCTTGTGCTGTGGTGGCTGCGGGGTTGGGGTGAATACATATTAAATATCAACGGAAAATCTCATGATTGGTGTGCTTTGAAGCATTTCTGTAAATTAGATTCAAAGAGTTGCGAGGCGTCTCATATATCCCCAATTAAACTTTCACTCACTAGGTTTGTTGAAATTAACCCACCAGGTTTGCTGAATTCAACTCCCTAAGTAAACTGAATTTAACTCCCTAGGTCAGCTGTAAATTACTCACTGGGTTGGCTGACGGTTGCTCCCCCCGTACAGAAGAAGCCAGCATCACAGTTCACACCGTCAGATGCTCTCCCTACTCCCTGACAGTACTTTCCAGGGGAACATGGCAAACAGGCGTTAGGCGAGGACTGCTCGGTCCTGTGAATAGGGATGTCACTCATAGAAACTTCCAATGGAAAAAACTCTCGAGCATAGGATCTACACCAGTGTATCCCTCGGGCTAGTGATTCGGGAACTAGCTCCCAATGGACCCGTTAGGCGGGTATCTTCTATGTTAGATTTCTGGAGGTCCAAGTGAAAACTCACTGAGTTGATTTGAACTTGGGGAGGGAAGAGACTAATTGAAAACTCACTGCGTGTTGAACGTTCCCTCAGGACAGGCCCGCATAACCCCTGCCGTACAGTAGTGTCCTGCATCACAGGGCACCGGATCGGAGACAGTGAGCGAGCAGGTGTCATCTGAAGGGAGCGACCGGTTAACCGAAACCGAAACACCGGTTATTAACCGGTTGTTTAAGCCAACTGTAACCAAAAAAACCGTTTAACTGGGCATTTTTACCCAACCGTAACCGAAACTGTAATCGAATATTTTGATTTCTGTTAGCTGTTTTAGGTTAAACGGTCGGTTAACCGAACCGCAACCGAAAAACCGGTTAACTGGACCTTTCGTCTAATCGTAACCGGATTTATTGAGAACCGGTTTGCTGGTCACCTGCAGTAGTGGAGCAGGTAGATTCGGTGAAGGTGAAGGAGCAGTCTGTAACCAGGGTGGAGTGGGTGCAGTAGTGACCTGAGAGGGTTAGGGGGAGTAAGAAATAAAAATCTACGTTGGAACCGATGTAAGTTATCATTTTATCAACCAGTACAGGCAAAGTTTCAGAGATTTGCAAATTATGCCTAATTAAAACAGGTGATTTCGTAGGTATTCAAAAACCCTATCTTCAAACATATTGACACCCTCAAACTCCCTACCTTCAGGGCAGGTATCGCAGGTGTCTTCCTGTTCATTCTGCTGGAATGTGGTAGCAGCACACAGTACAGGATGGGTGGAGCCTTGTGGACACTTGAACCCTTTCATGCACACGTGATCAGCAGGCGAGCCCGTCGTCTGACCTGAGGAGAAGGGGGGGGGGGGTTTAGGAGGGTAATTGAGGAATCAAAGATAGAAAGATAAATCTGAATTAGAACCCCCAATTCATAACAATCCCTGCCATCCCTTCCCCAATGCCGTTTTGTTAACAAAAAAGCGATAGTAGAAATCAAAATTCAATATCTGAATTCGCAATACCTCCAGGACAGAAGAATCCAGCGTTGCACTCTTTACCCGTGACACTGCTCATCCCTGCCACATCGCAGTAAAAACCAGCCGGGCACTGTACGCAGTCCGAGGGTTCCGATTTCTGAGGGGGTATTGTGTATTTTGTGAAGATGTGTAGGGAAGAGCAGTGGGCTGAATCGCCAAAAATTCCAAAAAATCGTAATTCACAATACATGAAAAAAGACGCACATAATATTCGCCAGATGCCGCCGATTGATGTTCTTTTGGTCCTAACCTGATTATCTGGGTTGTAAGTTCCAGCCTGACATTGAACGGGGTCCCCGCTTGCTGCAGGGCAGTAGTTACCCGCAGGGCACACAACCGCTGAAAGTTGGGCTGTTTCAGAAAATTAAAGTAAAGAAGTGAATTAAGGATTTCCAATTTCCTGTCAAAACCGCTGAAATTGGGTGAGCAAATGTCAGTAAAGCAAAGAATTAAGCAATTTCTTTTTTAATTTCCTGTAAAAGGAGATTAACTTTGATATCATTACTAGCTGCTGATGACAGTTTTCGGTCTACGAATTTCTAAAACCCCAAATAATCAATAACATCCCGACTTTCTTCAAGTTCACAACCTATAACTCAGACATCCCGATCTACATCTGATAAAATCTCTCCGAACCTGTTGCTGTCTGTGACCCCAGAGGACAGTAGTACCCGGCAGAACACCTCTTGTCCAGGACAGAGTTTCCTGTCCCCGGACAGAAGTAGGATTTAGGACAGGGCAGGGCGGCGGAGGAGCCTGCTGGACAGTACTGCCCTGCTCCACACACACCTCCTGGGGAAACATGGCATAAGATTTAGGATAGGTTAGACGATAAGTTTTAAAGAAACATGGTGAAGTGTGAAGTGAGGAGAAACATGGTAAAGTTGGGATAAAATTCAAGTTAATTCGTTGAAAAATGGATGATTGAAAACGTACAATGAACTTAATGATAAGATTTAGGATAAGATTTTAAATAATTGGTAAAAAGGGATGATTGAAACCGCACAATCAACAATATTCCATCCCCAAATCAACTATAGCCCATTCCCCTCCAAGAAGAAGAATATGAAGTTCCAATGTCTTGAAATCACTCTCCCTACCGTTGTCATCGTCATTCTCCGTCCTGGCCCCTGCTGAACACCACCTTCCAGCAGGACAATCTGGAGGAGTTGCAGTTCCCTCCTCACAGTACTTCCCTGCAGGACACTCCACACAGGATCCCGCGTCATCACCCCCTGGGGTTCTGCGGAGTGGTGTCAAGGTGATATGGAGGTGTTGTCAAGGTGGTGTCAAGGAGATACAAGAGTGTTGTCAAGGTGACAGGAAGGTTACAATGTAAGAATCACAACGTACCCCAGGTATTTGCCAGCAGGGCAGGCAGTCTTGACACCAGCTACACAGTAGTAGCCCGCTGGACACTTGTGATCATCCGTGAGGGTTGCTATAGCTTCCGTCAAACATTCGTAGCCTGATGGAAGAGTTTATTATGATCAGTTAGATTCAATAGTAAATTCTGAGCTCAAAAATCATAGAAACCACGTCAAAGATTCCAGCTAGAAATGGTTAAAGTTCATATTACCAGCATGTAGTTACTGAAAATATATAAACATTGAATCCTAAATAACTAAATAAGGCAGATCTCACCATTTCTGCAGACCACACAGACACTCTGCTGTGTGGCGGGTTGGTAGAACCCGACACCACACGGCACCTTGCTGGCACTGCCTGCAGGACATTTGTATCCCGCCGGACAAACTCCCGCTGAAAATATAAAAGGTTGTGGGAAACCGGTTTTAATCAAGTAATCAGCGAGACAGTTGCAGGAAATAAACCGTTCCATCAAACATTCGAACAAGTAATTGCCACGATGAGGAAACGACTAATGGGACTCAATAAGAACTGATCCATCTGTAATCAGCTTTCTTTTTTTCGATTTTGGGGGTCATTGCAAGCATGTCTCTTACCGGCAGGTTGTCCAGACTGAGAACCCGCAACACAGAAGAATCCCGCAGAGCAGGAGCGGGTATCTAGATCTCCCGCTGTTAGTCCCGCAGTATCGCAGTACCTTCCTGCAGTGCACTGCGTGCAGGCAGACTCCGCAGTCAACCCGTCACTGCCACTAAAATAGAGGGAATGGAATACCCTGGTCGAAGTGCGTTCAGGCCCATTGCTTTTGACCCCTTTTTCTATTTTTCAGACTAATTTACTATTTATATTGTGTCAAAAATTTTTTTAGCCGTTCAACAGTTATGATTTCTTCGGTTCATGGGACTCACTACCCAGTTCTGAGAAATAATTTGTTCGGTTCCGGTTTTAAGGATTCGGTTCTAGAAACTGTTTTATTCGGTTTTAACAACTCGGTTTTAACAACATTTGCCTACCCGAACGTTCCGATGGGGCAGGGCTGGGGGTCGCTGGTAGCTGCTTCACAGTAGCTCCCCTCAGGGCAGATTCCAAAGTTAGGGTCGGCCCCGGAGGGTGTTGCCGAGTCAGAGGCACTCTTACAGAAGTACCCTGCTGAACATTCACCATCCTCGGCTGCTAGACCTCCCTGAGGGTGGGAATTGAAGGGAGTGGGGGGTGGGGATGGGGGGAGTGGGAATGAAGGGAGTGGGGGATGGGGATGGGGGGAGTGGGAATGAAGGGAGTGGGGGATGGGAATGAAGGGAGTGGGAATGAAGGGAGTGGGGGATGGGAATGAAGGGAGTGGGAATGAAGGGAGTGGGGGATGGGGATGGGGAGGAATGAAGGAGTGGGGGATGGGGATGGGGGGAGTGGGAATGAAGGGGATGGGAATGAAGGGAGTGGGAATGAAGGGAGTAGGATCGGAGGGAGTGGAAATGGGAGGATGGGGACGAAGAAGTACCACAAAATCGTCAAATGAATAAGTCCAAAGGTTGAAATGGTTTGTTTCTTACCGAGCACCATTTGGTAGCTTTGCAAGGCAGGCACGCATCGTCATCCTCACTTTTAGTAAGAGCATTGTACGTCCCAGGTTTGCACCTGAAGAAGTGGCTGATTATAAGTTTTCCAGGCCTTTAGTAGTTTTCTAGGGCCTAGGCCTTCATTACTCGGTTCGAGGGTCGAAGCAAGGCCTCGGCTTCGGCCTCGGTCACAAAAACCTGCCCTCAGTTGACCATTAGTAACACCATTACCTGGTAGGTTCCCTGGACTCGGTAGGACAGTAATGTCCTACAGGACAGTCTGTCTCCCCTGCTCCTTCCTCACAGTAGGTCCCTGCCACACACTCGATACACTGACTCGAGTCAGATCGCTGGGGTTCCAACGTCTTGGTGCCCGCTGCAAAAAGAACAGTTATTAAGCTCTTAAATGAATTGAAAAATTTATTAGAAAAACACTGGATTAAAATATGATTATTCTACAGAATTTGGTTAGAACTTTAGAATGATCCCTTTCAAATCATGCTACAGATCTACCAGCAAAATCGGACGGTAAAATGATAATTATACTAAAATCTACCTGCACAGTTTGAGGGTGACTGGGACGCGCTCGGACAGAACTTGTTGAGAGGGCACTCCACCTTTGACTCCGAGGTGCTGCCCCCGGGACAGTAGAATCCTTGGGGACACACGTCTGTAGGGGTGCTCGCTCCAAGGTCGTCACAGATAGATCCTGGGAAATGGGGGACAGTGAATATCCCTTCAAATTATCGAAATTTGGGGTTCGAAAATCTGTCTATCTATCCGTAAGTTGGGTCATCGGTTTTATTTCCTTTATCAGATACTCTCACCGGGTTCGGAAATATGGATATTTTTCAATTTCCTTTCAATCACAGAGGAAAGTGAGATCCTGAGAAAGTCAGGAGTACCAAATTTCTCACCTGCCGGACAATCCTCACAATCACCAAGCTGCTTCAACCCCTCCATATACCCCAGCTTTCCCACAGGGCAATTCAACTCCTGGACAGGAAATTGTTTTTTGGTGGACGTTACAGCTTTACAGGTTATTGGGTAGTGGGTTTCAGACAACAATCCCAAACGATAAAAATTCAATTTTATCGGTTCTTGAACAGATGATTTTGAAGAATGCAAAAACCTTCAATATGATTTGACCTGAGTACCTCGCAAAATACAGGCATAATTATGCACGAAAAAATGAATAAAAATCTCACTTGAGTAGTCCCAGAGGGGCAGTACTTCCCCAAACTACATCGGGTCCCTCCCTTCTTAGCGGAAATAGGGGAGTTACCGTCACAGAACCACCCAGAGGCACAGTTGTTACTGTCAACGGTGGCGGTTTGTCCTGGATCTGAGGGAAATGTGGTGTCAACATTTAGCGATGTCACGACAAAGTGGTGTCAAAATTGTGTTATATGATGCAGAATAGTGACGAAATGGTGTAAAGATGGGCTGGTGACAAATGGTATGAAAATGGAGTGATGCCAAGCAATTAAAGGGTGTTGAAAGCAAAGTGGTTACCGTCTACAGTGGCGATTTGTCCCGGGTCTGAGGGGAATGTGGTGTCAACAAAGAGTGAAATAATTTCCAAAGAAACTAACATTCTGGAAGAATTTTAAAAAATGTGTTAAAATTGAAAGGAATGGGATAAAGAAGAATTTTAAAAGAAATGGCATCAAATGAAGTGATCAATCAGCAAAAGACAACGAAATGGTATCAATATGGAGTTGTGTCAATCAGCAAAAGACAATAATGACTAAGTAGTGGCAAGATAAAAGTGATGCCAAGACAAAGTGGTGTCAAGAGCAAAGTCCTAAAGAGGTTTCAAGCTTAATGTGATGTCTTGTCAGAATTTAAGATATCTCAAGACAAAGTGGTATCAAAAGTAAATTAAGTGGTGTCAAGATGACAGAGATATCAAGTGGTTCTAAATCTAAAGCTAGTACCAACCTGGGCAGAAGTGTCCAGCATCACAATTCAGGCACTCTCCTTGAGCACTCCGTCCGGTGACAGGGTTGTAAGTCCCAGCGGAACACGGGACGGGATCGTCCGTGTCCAGGGGACAGTAGTGTCCCTTGGGGCAGTCACCAGTCGGCGCCGATAGCTGGGGAGGGGGAACAGTGTCAGAGAATTGATGGAAAATAATTCTGTTAAAATGATTTCTGGATTTAGATAAAGCTTAAATTTGAATGGTTGGATTCCAGAAACAAAATAACATGTCTAGTGACTACTACGCGTAGGCTAGAGATACCTAGGACCCAATGAAAAAACCCAGACTCCTGAAAACTTCACAAAACATCACGTACCCTGTAGTTTGGCCCTGATACCAAATGGGAAAACATGAAAACTTCACAAATTATCACGTACCCCGGTAGTCTGGCAGTATTTCCCTGCAGGACAACTCAAGCACTCCCACTGGGCAGTGCTGGGTTGGTAGGAACCAGCTGCACACGGTATGTGGTTCGCCTCTCCTGAGAGAGGGTGGAGGTTGATCTAATGGGTTGTGGTTGAGAAAAACACGCATTTAAACCAACATTTCCGAGTATTTGAACCTGGGTCAACACAGAGAGATTGATGTTAGATCTTGATTTTTATGTTAGACATATCAAAGATTGGGAGGGAGGCAGAAATTTTGGTAGCAATTCTATTCCATTTAAAATTGATCTTTGAACCACCCTTGGTTAGACTGAACCCACCTGCATGTTTTTGGAACCTCCCCAGGATTGCACCCACCTGCAGGACAGTAGCTCCCCGCCGGACACTCATTCTGCTGAGCACTTGTAGAAGCGGGAGGACAGTAGTAGCCCTGCTGGCACTCTCCCGCCGGGGAGGCGTTAGCGACACCTGATTGGAGGGGAGACGATGTGTTAACGACACCTGATTGGATGAGAAGTGAGGAGTTGGTGACACCTGATTGGAGGAGAGGAGAGGCCTTAGCGACACCTGATTGGTTTCAAAAGACTTCCGTAAGTGAAGAAGGTGGGTAAGTTTTATTTACTATCATCAAGTTTGTACTGCTTACTTGACTTTGAGAATACACAATTTCGATTAATTGGTCAAGATGA
The DNA here is from genome assembly GCA_011033025.1 of Beroe forskalii. Taxonomy (NCBI): domain Eukaryota; kingdom Metazoa; phylum Ctenophora; class Nuda; order Beroida; family Beroidae; genus Beroe; species Beroe forskalii. The sequence goes on from WFMF01000239.1 coordinate 96,722, forward strand.
CATCACAATTTAAAATAAAGTTTGTACGTTATTAGCTGTCCAATTAAAAGAATATTAGAGACCAGACCTGAGGAATGATGGATTAAATCAGCATTATAGACCAACTTTCTGAATTGAACATGTATCAGATTCCATAATACGAAGGATGTACCATGAATGAATCCCATAACATGAATTAAATATTAATTTAAGTAATTAATGATAGACCAAATTATAACCATTTTATTGTGACACGTATTACTGTATTAGTCTTAGCACTACACAATTTTAACAAGCTTAGACACGGAGTCTCCTATGGCGTTTCAATTGTTCTACTATGAAAGACGTCATTTCAAAGAGAAATAAGTAATGAAATAATATTCCCTTGGCTTGGGTTAGAATTCTTGAACGGAAAATATTTCCTTGTATAAGAAAGAATAAGAAATATTTCCTTGTGTCCGCATACCTGGACAGTACTTTCCACCGAGGCAATCCTGGCAGGCATCAGCAGTTGACTCAGTGAGTTTGCTGTTGAAGGTTCCCTCTGGGCAGGCAGTTTTAGCTCCCTCGTGACACCAGTGTCCGGACCCGCACCTTTCTTGGGTTGCAGAGGAGCTTCCAGGGGGACAGTAGTAACCTGCAACACAAGGAGTGAAGAAAACAGCATCAGAAGAAAGTGAATGATTGAATGAAACACCACGTCACCACAGACCGTTTACCCACACGGCACATATATTACAACCAGCCTCAGGCTTCACGATTGACCAATCAATAACCAAACAAAATTTACTCAAGTCAAAAAAACACACATATAGCCAAATGAACTCCATAGCAATTACCGGCATCGCAGTGCAGGGTGAAAGCAGCGGTCCCCTTGACACAGTAGTATGTCTCAGGACACGTTACAGGGTTCCCTGTTCCAGCACCGCAGTAGTAACCAGCCGGACAAACTCCTCCCACGTAGTTACCTGACACTTGGGTGTTACGTTCAGAAACAAAGAACTGGAGGGGAGGGGGGAAAGGGGAGTGGGAGTGATGGTGGGAGGGGAGTGGAAAGGGAATGGGGGAATAGAGGGGGTGGGAGTGAGGGAGGAGTGAACCTGACACTTGGGTGTTAGGTTCAGATACACAGTTGGGGAGCAAAGGGGAATTGGGTAGAGGGAAGTGATGGTGAGTCGGAGTGGAGGGGTGGGGAGTGGGAATGGTGAGGGGTGGGGGAATGAGAGGGAGGAGTGGTGAATGGAAGGGATTGAAGGGTGAACCTGATACTTGCTACGTTCAGAAACTTAGTGTGGGGAGTGAGGGGAGTGAAGAATGGGAATTGAGGGAATCAGGAAGGGTTAAAGTGGGAGAGAAGTATAATTTAAAAAAGGGATGCGAAGAAAAGCAAGATGTTGATTGAAGCAGCTTGTTTCAATTGCAGCAGTATAAAATCCCACCAAGAAATAGCAATTTGAAGATCAGGAACAGCTTTGATCAGCAAAATGGTTAAAAACATAAATATAAAACAAGAAGAGAAGTAGTAAAATCAGGGACTCTACCAAACTCAAATCAATCACTTAGCTTGAGATCATCGAACACGAGTAGCAGCCCTTTTGGGGGCAAAATCTGAAAAGTTACTTTCCCATGACCGGGCCACAGTACATAAATGTACAAAAATTCGGATGTGCATTCTACACAATTATTCATTCAAATTGTGCACAAATTTGAAATTATACGATTTTTAAGTCGAAACTTTGATAAAAGACAATTTATCAGCTAAGATCAGCAGTGATAAAAACCTGCATCAGCACAAGGGGAACTAATGTCTGCCGGATCAACATTTGGAGTGGTTGTTGTGGACCCCTGAAATAAGAATAAACCGGTGAACCAGAGATTAGTAAACAACATTTCCGAAGAAAAAAGTCAAGTGGTTTATTGCAAATCTGTAAAGATTCAAAAGGTTGTTTTCCCAATACTTAAGAAAATTTTCTTTATTAAAATAACATTGTTTCGGCCCCACAAATCTCTAACTCACAGAACAACAGAAGTAGGTGGCATCGCAGGTTTCATCAGGTTCATCCAGCTCGGCCTCAGTGCATGCTTTACCCGGGCTACACGACCTGCAGTCCGCTAACTGGGTGCCTGAAGAGTGGGGGAGTTCGAGGCAGAGCTAAGGGTGAATTTGATGAAATAAAAGTACAACCTGAGGGCAAGGAGCCACTGTTATTGATTCTGAATTTCAAGCCGCAAGCGACGAAGAAACTGTTTTTAAAAGTTTAGAGATATCCAAGTCCGCAATCCGTATTGGAATACTGTTTCTGTAGATAATTGAGGATCAAAAACAGACAGTGACATCCCTATCACGTTTGGGCCGGTAAAAATGGAGAAAAGAAAAGGCGAGGATGAATCCTGACGTTTCTTTTCACTACGTCTCGTATGATAAGAAATATTAGTTATCTACTTGGTATTGGAGTATTAATAAAGCTTACCTCCGGTTTCTCCCTGAAAGTGCCTGCTGGACAAAGCTCCCCACCAACACTCCCAGCGGGACAGTACCTGAAACAGGCAATGGGAATTAAGTGATAGAAAGTATCTTATGGGGAATTGATTTGCAAAATTTGGGGAAAAATTCGGAAGTTTGAGTGATTAGCACGATATACTGACGCAATGAAGGAGCGTGAAACATGATAAAATAAGAAATTGAACAAGATCTTTGATTGAAATTTAAGCAACAGAATCAGCAACTGAAGTTGTTTTTGAACCTTGGTGTGAATGTATATCTCAAACGAACCTGCCGACTGGACAAGCTGCTCCCACCGCCTGCATGCCCGCAGTAGGACAGATAGATCCCGCAGAGCACGCCTGACATGCTCCCCTTCCTGAGATGGGATAGGGATGCAAGGGAGAAATCATGGGACGATAATCAAAATATGATTTTCAAACGCTTCGGATATTAAACTTTCTCGTATCATTCAACGTTTCCAAACATTCCAACTAAAGTACAAAGAAATGAGATGAATTCATGAGGACACAAAGTACGAACTTTTGAGGAAAGATAGAGGGAAAGATTTGCTCGGTTTTATAATATGAAAATAAAAAACCACATGATATACCTTGTTGGCTGTTGAATGTGCCAGCTGCGCAGGGCGTCTCCTCCCCACTACCCACGGTACAGAACTTGCCTGTACCACAGATATTACCAGTCGTCTGCAAGAGAAAAAGTGATCAGGTAAAGTCCTGTATGTCTGTATAGCAACTGGTTAGAGAGCTGGTTAAAGTGACTGGTTGGAAAAAATAAATCGTTAAAACTTCCAGTTCACTTGTGAGCAAAAGCTTCTCTCTTCCGAAGAATCTGAGTAATTTTGTCAGTAAATTCTCCAGATTCTTCAATAATCTGAGGAGTTTCCTCCCGACTCACCCCATCCTCGGGATTATCGACAGTAGCTCCTAAAGTGCAGTAGTACCCTTCCCGACACTGGAGAGTGCATTCTGTCTGACCTGCCAATATGATAAAGTGACGTGTACGATCATGGTATTATCAGACCAATCAGAGTGCGGTTTTTCAGTCAATTCGCACGATGATTGGTCTATGTCAAACGATGGCTGGTTAATCCTATATCGGTGATGTCACGAGTAACCTAATGGGTAATTTTACCATCAGTTTGCCACAAAACTTCTAATACCGTGGATATTTACAAGCCCTCCTTTGATCCCAGGATTTGATCATGAACCTAATAACCAAGGGAACCCTACAAACCTGTTTCAGGGTTGTAGTAGCCAGCTTGACATTTGGAGCAGTCTCCCACGGTCGTTCCTAGCTTGAGATTCCGGAAAGTACCTGACATTGAGATTGATGATTGTTAATCAATTGATCCTTAAAATTTTCAACTTTAAATTTACTGTCTCGTGACTTTCCTGTCACCATGACAACTAACCTGCAGGACAAGGCACTCTGTCTGCGTTTCCAGGACAGTAGTACCCAGCAGGACACTCGTCCCCTGTTTCTCCGTCCGTTGGGTCCGCAACTCGGGATCCCCGAGCACAGTAGTATCCCGCTTTACATGGCTTTTTGTCTGTAAATTCAGTGAAAATTTAGTGCAACTTCAGTTCAAATTGAGGAAAATTCAGGACTCGAAAAAAAGAATCTATAAAAGTACCCTCGAATTCATTCTAACGGGATCTGTGGTGATACAATCCGAGGCAGAACCGAACTGCCCACTGCTCAGCATGAATTATACCACCTACTGTGACAACCACTCACCCGAGTCTGTGGTAGCCCCGGGCACATCACAGTAGAAGTTAGCCGGGCAGGGGGTGCAATGCTGGGCTTCTGAAAGACCCTCCTGAGCACTGAACGTGCCAGCTTCACACGGAACAGGGTCCTGAGTCCCAGCCGGACAGTAGTTACCCGCCCGACATTTCTAGAAAAGGGACAAAAGTTATTAACAAGCGACCGGTTACCATTCCTAAATAAACTGATAAATCCTAAAAAGGAAAGTAATTACCCGCGGGCCATTTCTAAAAGAGGGATAAGATTGAATGAAAGGAGTCATTCTGTAGTAAGTCTGACACGAAATGACTGGCCTCAAAAACAGCCCTCTCACTAAAAAACGCAATTTAAAACTGAGATCTTGCAGTTTAGCTATCAACCATGCTTACATCCATCTGAGGTTCGTTGGTGTCCGGGTCGATGTAACAGAAGTATCCAGCAGGACACGGTTCACACTCTGCCAACCCCGACTTCTCAGATATTGTACCTGAAGAAAAGCGTGGTGTTAGCTCTTATTTTCAGAAATTGTACCTGAAGAAAAGCGTGGTTTTAGCTCTTATTTTCAGAAATTGTACCTGAAGAAAAGCGTGGTTTTAGCTCTTATTTTCAGAAATTGTACCTGAAGAAAAGTTTGGTTTAGCTCTTATCTCAGAGATTGTGCCTGAAGAGAAGAGAAGGTCTGGTTTAAGAAGAGGAGGTGTGGTTTAAGATGGGAAGAAAGTTTTCTTTTAGACTTTTAGTTTCAGTAGTAGAAACCTGCAGAATTATTGGTTGATTTATTAGTTTTAGCTTGTTGATATAATTAAGTAATTAATAAATAGTAGTTGACTGGTCAAAATTGAAGAATGCTGACACAGTGATTTCTCTTAGTTGCTTAGATATTGACACCTTCAACGCTTTTGGGATGAATCCCAAATGGACCCCATGGGTGAAATTCTATCTATTTTTGCCAAACTTCGGTTAATATTACTTGTAGTCACTGCTTTGATAAATTTCAGAAGAAAAATGAAACACAAAATTGTATTATTATAGAAAGTTTTAAACATTACAAAAGTTAAACCAGCAAACAAGCAAATCTTTTAGTCAAGAAACTAAATGTTGAAGACAATGAAAATTATTACACGATCCGGATTCCGGCCAAGATTATTTGCAATCATCAGTCTATCATGTTCTTGATTATTTTTTCCTGCCCCAACGCCTTTTGCCTTTACAAAAAGCCATTGCATTGAGGGAAGGAATAGAAATAGAAAAGTTCATACTAAGTAGAATTAATAAAACAATAGCAGGAAAATAAAGACGCCCACCACCCCCTGAGTTACTCTCCCCGCACCACTAACCCCTGCACATTCGCTGTAACATTCCCTTCTTGTTCTGCAACCCCTCCAGAAGATGATTCATTAGAGCTAACCGGTGTGCAGCTTTTCACAGAGGTATGTTTAAAGCAGGTGACTCTCTGCTGTCTCTCCGCCCCTCCCTCCACCCTAAACCCAGGATCACATGTCACCTCCACCTCGCCTCCCTTCATCAACACAGGAATGTTGTGCGGGTTCTGTACGGTGGAGTGGGGCAACAGATAGGGCTGAAACCGGGCATTCTACGCCGCCTGAGTAGGGAGATTGCGGCCATATTCCCACCTGAAACAGCTCCCTAACTGGCTTCATGCTCATGGTGGAATTCAGATCAACCTGGAGAAAATCAACTAGTTTCCCAGTTCTGGGGACCAAATTCCAGATGGAAAACGAGCAGTTTGCCTCTCCATTTCGGATGACCGAGAGTTCGAATGAGGCCAATTGGTTTGGGTAAGTTGCTGTTTTCACGGGATCCGTTGGGAAATACGCGGCTTTCGCAAGGACGAATTTTTCCTTGTCTAGTTTACTTAACCATCTCAAAGCTAAATGCGGGCGTGAGTGCAGGATGATCTGGAAAGATGCTCCATAGTGCCGTAGTGGGCGTAGTCTATCTTATTGAAAACCCACAGACTGTCTTTCGAACACAGAGCAGTCCATATGAGAGGAATCCACCGGGCACTAACGTTCTCAAAATCCGGGGTAAGGCATCTCCCGAAGGAGTCTGTGATGAAGACAGGATGGCTAATTGTTCCCAAAGAGAGATGTGTTGCTGGACTGAGGAGGTGGTCCAGGGTGGACGGGCATTCGAGACATGGCAAGCTGTAGCTTAGTGACTGCAGATCTGGACCGAATTCCAACTCATCTTTCGCTCCAGATTGTTGCTCTGGGAGTTTTCGTGTTTTTCCGCCTGATTTCCTATGATTCTCCTCCGGGGATGATTCAGAAGGTTGAAAGATCATATCCTCGTTTGAGGCGTAAAAATGGCACCACAGAGAGTGGAAGTTGTAGGAAAACGCCTCACAACCAGAGACGACGGAGGAGCAGTAATTCCAGCACTGATCAACGTTCAGAACTGGGAAACCTTGCAGGAGGGGGAAGGAGGAATTCATCGTGTCATCTGGAAGTATGCAATGATGCATGGAACTCAAGTATTTCGGTAAATTCATGTTGCTTTGGTCTGATCATCAGTGATGCTAGTTTTCCCTGCTTGGGCTGGCCCAGTAAAAAGTTCATCGAAAATGTCCCGTTTTTCAGTTGTTTGCGTAGTTTTGGGATTTTCAAAATCACCATTATGCTGTGCATGACACCAGACAAGTTCAAAAAATAGGGTGTTTAAAAATACGAATCTCAGGCTCGCCATTTCAAATTCCGAAACGACTATATTTGCACGTAAAAATGAAGACGGGCGTCAAGAAATATAAACAAGAGAATTTTCAAAGAAGCTTGCAAGTTTCGTCTCAAAGAGATTAAGGAGTAAGGTGAGCAAAGCTTCGTGACGAGAAATTAATTCAATGATTTATTATTTTCAAATGACGACACTGCCATGGGTTGACGTGTGAGCCTGAATCCTTTTCTGGGAGGTTCTAATTATATTGCTAAATGACGCGCTTTTAATTCCAAGTAATCTGTGAGTGAGTGGGAACCAATCTACAAAAAACGCTCTAAGAAAATTAAAAGGGACAAGCCTTACTTGGGAAGAAATCACGTTGTCAAAATCAACAAAAACGGCAATTATACGACAAAGACGCAGCTAAATAGCTCAGCTCTAACTTGTTGCAAACGGACAATGACTTCATTAAAATATAGTGAATTTCTTGCTCTAGGGCTACAAAACCCGCATAAAAATGAAAATTGCAATTTTCAGTGTTTGAAATTTAAAAAAATCAATCATATTATTACCCACCGAGTTTGAGTAACTATCTGTGTTACAAAGACTTTGTATTTTTGTATATGATGGCGTTAATACTTTGGTAATGATTTAAATCCTTCTTATTCACGTGAAGTTTTCTCTAGAAAAGTCCTCGTGCATTGTGAAAATTTGAGAAGTTTCATTAAATTCTGAGATTTGATCTCATACTGTCAAGTATTTATGCTGATGACTCAAGAATTCAATTCACAACCTTGATCAAAAAGTTGCCTTTCATTGCACAAGAGATGTCTGTAAGTAGTAATAACATCGATAATGCTGTGATGAGCATGTATATCCCTACCTCGGGGAGCATTTATCTTGGGGGTTAGTAATTCCAAGTAAGCACACTTGGTACTTCAGGGATGGTGCGACTTACTAAAAGACCGCTAATCGATTTTAACTGTGAATATATTTCCTAAACTCCTAACCTCGGGGTACTATTTTAAGTGTAAATATATCATATCTTCACCTCGAGGACATCTCAGCCCAGCACTTGTATCATCTGCATCGTCTCCTGCAGTGCCAGCAGGACAGTAGTATCCTTTAGGACACGGGTAGTCTGAGGGATAGGTGGGATTTTAGGGAAATCCGGGATGTAATCACCCCATACGCGTGAGGTAGTCAATCGTGCTAGTACCGTGTGCGCAGTTTACGGAAGAACGCCAATTTGATAAACGGCCCACCACTGCTCAAGCTTGAGGTTCGTGTAATTGGGCCGTAACCATTCAATAGAGCATCTTAATACAGTAGGTCGAGGATTCTGAAACAGAAACGATCATTTTTGTCTCCATGGACGACTGTAGGTCAGAACATAATATATCGAAAAGTAAGATCATCGGGCGCTCTGAAATTTATCTTAACTTGTGATTCCCAAAGTTTCAAATTTACCTTGAAAAATGTGGATTTATAAAAATAAACCACTGTGAAAAAAAGACCAGCTCGGAAACATGATATCGAAGCAATCACGTGACTTAGTTTGAGCGTCGCGCGCGCATCCAAACGGCTGAAACGTATGGAAACCATCCAAATCGCATCCTTCATTACCACTACCTTGTTTCATTTTTGTGTGTAATGGTACAATTGGTTACAACTTTGTTTGTAAAAACTAGATACTGTGTTTTTGTAAGTGTTTAGATTAGAATACGTTACTGCACTAATTCCTCCTGAAGACTTTGTTTCATAGTTTTTCATTTGGCATCGACTATGTGTTAGCATTAAAGAAACCATTCTAACATAATCATTTTTTCAGGTAGTAAACAGAAACAGAAAAGGGAGACCAGAGGAACACAGCCTATGGTCTCTCGATCAGAGTAAAAAGCAGTGATCTGGGTGAGCAGAGGATAACTGGTCTTAATCTCAATAACGGTACTTGTTTGAATAGGAACTAGATACTGTGTTTTTAGAAGGTGAATTACGCTGAAAATCAATGATTTTATGCTTTAATATTGTCGCACAATGACCGGGGTATTGCCCTATAGAGAGATTACTGATGCTGACACCCAAAATACAAGCTTTCAAAAGACCATACTTTGGGTACATCGCTTTTGTCATATAATGTTGTTTTGTTGTACGTGACTCGTGGTACACCGATCACCAAAGAAATATTTCTAGGAGATCCGATCAGTAGTTTTACTCACATCATCGCAGATGAGAGGAAATGCTAATTTGAGAGATCTAGACAAGTTGTGAATAACTAGGAAACTTATTTACAAGTCTAAACATTTTTGTGTTTCGTTCTGTTTCGTTCATGTTGTCAGCACTGGCTGAAACGAGCAAAGCATTGCTTCCTCCTTATGTATAGTTCGCTCGATTCAGCAAGTGCTGACATCATGAACGAAACACAAGGAAATGTTTTAACCTTGTGAATAAGATCCTAGTTATCATTAGCACTTGTCAAATCACTTTTTACAAGATTCAGCTTTGAAAGACGAGTTACTACATGCTTTCCAGCCGTGATTTCTCTAATATATTCTGATACTACCTGTTAGAAATTGACGGGTCTCAAAATAAGATACTGTGAAATGTATAACTGTATTATGGCTGCCAACCGCTTACGTTGTCAACCATTTTGGGTGTCAACCTTTTTGCGTGTCAACCATTTTGCGTGTCAACCATCGATAAATTAATTTATAGGCAGCAAAACTGCCGGCAATTCGAGAGAAATGTTGAAATGGTATGACTTTACCTACCCGGCATTTCTCCTATGGGTCATCTGAAATGTGTAACAAGTTTATGTTTAACAAGAACTTGACCTTTCAATTCATCGTTTTTCTGATTTCTGGGACAATTTACTCATTCTTATATCAAAGCATTCCGTGGGTCCAAAATCTTAAATTCTTTGATGGCTCAAATTACCGGCAGTTTTGCTGCTTATACTCTTATAAATAAATTTATCGATGGTTGACAACCAAAATGGTTTACACCCAAAAGGTTGACACCCAAAATGGTTGACACCAAAATGGTAGACACCCAAATGATTACTCAAAATGGTTGACACCTAAATGGTTGACACCCAAATGGTTGACACCCAAATGCTGAGACACCAAAATGGTTGACACCTAAAATGGTTGATGACACCCAGCTGTGATCGCTCTTATATATTTGGATACTGCCTGACGGTCATATGATACTCTGAAAAGTTGATGTATTATGGCTGTCAACCATTTTGATCTCATAAAACATTTTGGGTGTCATCAATCATTTTGAGTGTCATCAACCATTTTGGGTGCCATCAACCATTTTGAGTGTAATCAACCATTTTTGGTGTCATCAACCATTTTGGGTGTCATCAACCATTTTGAGTGTAATCAACCATTTTGGGTGTCATCAACCATTTTGGGTGTCAACCATTTTTGGTGTCAACCATTTTGGGTGTCAACCATTTTGGGTGTCAACCATTTTGGGTGCCAACTATTTAGTGTCAACCATTTTAAAAGTCAACCTTTTTGTCAACCATTTTGGTTGTCAACCATCGATAAATTTATTTATAAGAGTATAAGCAGCAAAACTGCCGGGTAATTCGAGCCATCAAAGAATTTAAGATTTTTGAACCCACGGAATGCTTTGATATAAGAATGAGTAAATATTCCCAGAAATCAGAAAACGATGAATTGAAAGGTCAAGTTCTTGTTAAACATAAACTTGTTACACATTTCAGGTGACCCATAGGAGAAATGCCGGGTAGGTAAAGTCATACCATTTCAACATTTCTCTCGAAGTCTCGAATGGCCGGCAGTTTTGCTGCCTATAAATTAATTTATCGATGGTTGACACGCAAAATGGTTGACACGCAAAAAGGTTGACACCCAAAATGGTTGACAACGTAAGCGGTTGGCAGCCATAATACAGTTATACATTTCACAGTATCTTATTTTGAGACCCGTCAATTTCTAACAGGTAGTATCAGAATATATTAGAGATATCACGGCTGGAAAGCATTTAGTAACTCGTCTTTCAAAGCTGAGTCTTGTAAAAAGTGATTTGACAAGTCCTAATGATAACTAGGATCTTATTCACAAGGTTAAAACATTTCCTTGTGTTTCGTTCATGTTGTCAGCACTTCTGCTGAATCGAGCGGAGCTTATACATATGAGAAGCAATGCTTTGCTCGTTTCAGCCAGTGCTGACAACATGAACGAAACAGAACGAAACACAAGGAAATGTTTTAGACTTGTAAATAAGTTTCTAGTTATTCACAACTTGCCTAGATCGCTCAATTTAGCATTTCCTCCTAATCTGCGATGATGGGAGAATGCCATTGATCTGATCTCCTAGAATTTCTAGTAGAAATATTTCTTTGAGTGATCGGTGTACCACGGGTCACGTACAGCAAAACAGCTATTATATGACAAAAGCTTGATGTACCCAAAGTATGGTCTTTTGAAAGCTTGTATTTTGGGTGTCAAGCATCTATAGGCAGCAATACTCCGGTCATTTGACCCAGTGCTGACAATATTAAAGCATAAAATCATTGATTTTCAGCGTAATTCACCTTCTATCGGAGTACAAGTTCGAAATATTCTGAACGTACCGTTATTAAGAGATTAAGATCCCAGTTATCCTCTGCTCACCCAGATCACTGCTTTTACTCTGATCGGAGAGACCATAGGCTGTGTTCCTACTCTGGTCTCCCTTTTCTGTTTCTGTTACTACCTGAAAAAATGATTATGTTAGAAATATTTATGCTAACATGAGTCATGATGCCAAATGAAAACTATGAAACAAAGTCTTCAGGAGGAATTAGTGCAGTAACTGTATATTCAATCTAAAAAACTTACAAAACACAGTATCTAGTACCTACAAAACAAAGTTGTAACCAATTGTACATACTTACACACAAAATGAAACAAGTGAGGTAGTGGTAATGAAGGATGCGATGAGATGGTTTCCATGCGTTTCAGCCGTTTGATGCGCGCGACGCTCAAAACTAAGTCGTGATTACTAACTACCTCACGTTTCCGAACTGGTCTTTTTTACACATACGTGTGGTTTATTTATAGAAACTACATTTTTCAAGGTAGAGATTTGAAACTTTGGGATCACAAGTTAGATAAATTTCAGAGCGCCTGTTGATCTTATTTTTCGATATCATGTTCCTGAGCTCACAGTCGTCCATGGAACACGCCACACCAAAATACTGTTTCCTGTTGCGAGCTGTTTCAGTACATTACTTGACCTACTGGGAGTATTAAGATGATCGTTTCAATTATCAGAACTTTCAACTGTGCTCTATTGATTGATCATCACGGCCCACCACATACGAATCTCAAAATTGAGCAGTGAAATTGGGCCGTTTTGTCGCCAAATTGGCGTTCTTCCGTAAACTGCGCACACGGTACTAGCACGATTGACTACCTCACGCGTATGGGGTGGTAATGAGACGGGACGGAATTCTTGAGTTCTCGAGAATTGCATTCAGGAGGAAACCGTGAGTATTGAGTATTAGAAAGTCGAAAAAATGGTATGGGGAAGGGAGGCCATTAATATACTTCGACCGATCTTTTAAACTTACTTAGATAGACGGTTTGCCCCCCCCACCCCCCCCCCCTGACTTGCTATTTCAGGAATCTTGGAAGGATATTTCACTTAAAACTTACTCTGAGAGACGCTTTGCCCGGGTGGACAGAAGTAGCCAGGGTGGCAGTCTGCGTTGGGTGCTGCTAGCCCCAGATCAGTACACTCCTTCCCAGCAGTACACGACGTGCAGTCCGACTCCTGAGCGGGTGGAGTTTCAGAAAGCAACGCCCTCACATGGCTCGAGCGTTACGTGCATGGCTCTCAGCGTGAGAGTTTCAGGGGAACACAAAACCATTTTAAGGCTTTATAATGGTCAAATTCATCTCAATAATTCCAAAATTCAAAGAAACATTTTAAAGCTTTATAATGCCGTGATTAATGTGACTCATTCCAACATTTTATTAAAATTGAATTAATTAGAATTTGAAAGGAGTTATAATCGGCAATAATCAAAGACAACAGATAATTCGACTGACCTGCGTGCCTCCCAGACCGGACCTGAAGGTTCCCTTGGGACAGGGAGTAGGAAGGGTGTCCCCTGCTGGACAGTAGTGTCCTGCCGTACACTTGTACCCCGTAGTTCCGTCCTGAGCAGGACGTACTTGAAATACGCATACTTTTAAAAACACTGCGAAAAGTAAGCAAGTTATTTTGTTAAATTCGCCAAAAAATTCTTAGTTTCATTTAATAATTTTTATCACTTCATCACAACATACCTCAGGGTTGGGGACTTGGGCACCGTTCTTACAAACATACCCAGCATTGCACTGCAGAGTCGGATTTTCTGTGCCTGAATAATTGAAAATTTAGATTACAATTGACCAAATTACGATAAACATCGGAATTCATACCAAATTCGTAATATTTGTACCCAACGATCGAACGGGGATCGAATTTGGACCGGGGCCGAAAAACTAGAGATTCATTAATCAGAGATACCAGTACTGCCGTCCGCATACATATATAGATACATACCAACAGTATTGCTGTCTGCTACATACCGACTAAACAGTAGAAGCCAGGAGTGCAAGGCTCACACTCATCGTCCGACGTAGATTCAGTGTTAGAGTTGTAGGTACCCTGAGTGTGGGAAGAAAACGCTAAATTAGAACAAGATGAATGGGAGTGCTAGGCACTGGAATGAGCTAAAGAGGGAGTGTTGGGAACTACAACGGCTCATAAATTATGAAGGAGTATTTTCGAGATTCCATGCTCCCAAGCAGAGCAGAAACATTGTGTTAAGAGGAGACTCACCGCAGGGCAAGGGGAGGGTTGCTCGTTGCCTCCTGCACAGAAGTGTCCCATGGGGCAGGGGGTTCCTGCTGTCATCTTAGTGGTGGGACAATACTTCCCTGGGGCACACCGGGAGCATTCGTTAGGCGTTCCCGCATCCTGTGGAGGGCGTTGTCATGGTTACTAAGAGGTGGGAATATGGTTACCATGGCAAGAAAAACCTGCCAAACTATGGCAAATCCCGTCTTTAACAAACTGCAAGAAAAAAGGGGAATTAATTGCCAAATTTTACGAATCGATGACTCCATACAAAATACTCACGGCAGTGAAATTGCACTTGACATTGAAGTCATAATCGCAGACTTGATAAAATCACACACAATACTCACAGCACTGTAAGTCCCTGCCGGACAAGGCACTTGATCGGGAGCCCCTGCCCCCGTATAGTACCCCGCCTCAGCCTTGTTCTGGGTGGGAACAGCACTTTGTCCCGTGCAGTAGTACCCAGCCGAGCAGTCACCGGTTGGGGTGGGGCTGTTTGCTGTAGCGCAGTACTTCCTGAGGGAGTTAGAGGCTTAGAGGTGTTTCAAGTTTAAATCCATGTTTCGAAAATTTCGAGAAGGTCATGTGAAATAGTCTGCCAATAGGATCTTGCTTTTTTATACAGGAATGATACCGCATACCTACTTACTTATTTAGTTTCAACACCAGCAAATTGAACAATAGTATGAAATTGCTCCCTTACCCAGGCGGGCAGGTATCACAGTCGGTATCCCTCTTAGCTCCGATGTTCTCTCTGTAGAAACCCGCAGCACAAGCCTCAGGAAAGGTAGCTCCTCGGGGACAGTACCCGCCAGCGGGACATGGTCCTCCAGTGATGGAACCTTGCGGGGGCGCCTGAGGGGGTGGTGTCAGATGAAGTGGTGTCAAAGCATACTGGTGTCAAAGTATACTGGTGTCAAAGACTCAAAAGTATACTGGTGTCAGGGTATACTGGTGTCAGAGTATACTGGTGTCAACGACTCAAAAGTATACTGGTGTCAGGGTATACTGGTGTCAAAGTATACTGGTGTCTGGGTATACTGTTGTTAAAGTATACTGGTGTCAGGGTATACTGGTGTCGGGGTGAACTGGTGTCAGGGTATACTGGTATAAGGGTATACTGGTATAAGGGTATACTAGTGTCAGGGTATACTGGTATCAGGGTACACTGGTATCAGGGTACACTGGTGTCAAGGATGAACTGGTGTCAGGGGGAACTGGTGTCATGGGGAGGTGGTGTCAGGGTATACTGGTTTCGGGGTATACTGGTGTCAGGATATACTGGTGTCGGGGTATACTGGTGTCAGGGGAACTGGTGTAAAATAGTCCCGAAGTACAAACCGAGGTGTAGGCTCCGTTCTGACAGAAGTATCCCGGGTCACATTTACCCCGGGGTTCCGTAAGACCAGGTCCATCGCAATAGTTTCCTGTATGGAAGGAATATTCATAATAATTTCTTGGACAACAACTCGTTTTTTATTACTCAAGATAAGTTTAGAATCAATGAATTTCGATACAAATTCTAGTCTTAAAATAATTCCATACGTAAGAAATGGAGGTATATTAACAAATTATTCCATATTTGGAATAATCCTCTTACCAGGAGAGCAGGGAAGACACTCCGCTGACTTTGAGAGACCTGTGGAACTGCTGAACGTTCCAAGTGGACAAGGGACGGGATCAGCGGTACCAGTGGGACAGTAGTGACCCTGAAATTATGAAGTAGTGACCCGGAAATGAAGTAGTGACCCTGAAATAAAGTAGCGACCCTGACAGTAGTGACCCTGAAATGAAGTAGTGATCCAGACAGTAGTGACCCTCGGTCGCTATCCCAGTTGGTCATACCCTCAACTCCCAAGGAAATTTCATCACTCATCACACACCAACCTGGTAACATTACCCTAGTAACAATTCCATGGTAACGATTCCATGGTAACAATATAAATACCATGGTAACACACTGACCTGTGGGCATGGATCCCCTGCCACCATACCAGCACTACTGCAAGCTTTACCAGCCTGACACACCGTACAGGAGGAATAGTTACCATGGTAACATTACCATGGTAACATTACCATGGTAAGACACTAACCTGTGGGCATGGATCCCCTGCAACCATACCAGCGCTACTGCAAGCTTTACCAGCCTGACACACCGTACAGGAGGAATAGTTACCATGGTAACATTACCATGGTAACATTACCATGGTAACACACTGACCTGTGGGCATGGATCCCCTGCCACCATACCAGCACTACTGCAAGCTTTACCAGCCTGACACACAGTGCAGGAAGAATAGTTACCATGGTAACAATACCCTGGTAACATTACTATGGTAACAATACCCTAGTAACACACTAACCTGTGGGCATGGATCCCCTGCAACCATACCAGCGCTACTGCAAGCTTTACCAGCCTGACACACCGTACAGGAGGAATAACTCTCGGCTGCAGCGTCTTCATTGTTCAGATAGAATCCTGGGAGAGGAGGGAGTTTACTCGATAAATTCTCAGTAAATCTGACAAGCATCTGTTGTAATCAATCAAACGAATATTCTATCATTTTGTAAACGCCAATACCGTTACCATCGCCAAAGTTGAAAACTATGGGCGGGCAAGTCAAACGCAAAAAAAAGGGGAAATTTAAATTCCCAAAATTTTTACGAATCGATGACTCCATACAAAATACTCACGGCAGTGAAATTGCATGACATTGAAGTCATAATCGCAGACTTGATAAATCTATTACTCACAGCACAAGTCCCTGCCGGACAAGGCGCTGATCAGGCCCTGCTTCAATATAGTACCCCCGCCTCAGCCTTGTTCTGGGTGGGAACGGCACTTTATCCCGTGCAGTAGTACCGAGCAGAATACCAGTGGGGGTGGGGCTGTTTGCTGTAGCGCAGTACTTCCTGAGGGAGTTAGAGGCTTAGAGGTGTTTCAAGTTTAAATCCATGTTTCGAAAATTTCGAGAAGGTCATGTGAAATAGTCTGCCAATAGGATCTTTGCTTTTTATACAGGAATGATACCGCATACCTACTTATATTTAGTTTCAACACCAGCAAATTGAACAATAGTATGAAATTGCTCCCTTACCCAGGCAGGCAGGTATCACAGTCGGTATCCCTCTTAGCTCCCGATGTTCTCTCTGCTGTAGAAACCCGCGCCCCCGGGAAAAGGTACCCCTTTGGGACAGTCCCCGCCGGGGGAAGGGTCCCCAGTGATAACCTTGGGGGGGGGCCCCTGGGGGGGTGGTCAGAGGGTTTTCAAAGCTTTGGTGTAAAAGTATACGGGTTCAAAGACCAAAAGTATATGGTGTCAGGGATTGGTGTCAGAGTTTTGGGGTGTAACCCCAAAAAGTTCGGGGTTGGGGTATCGGTGCAAAGTATACTGGGTCTGGGTATATTTGTTAAAGTATAGGGTGTCAGGGATATTTGGGTCGGGGGATTGCAGGATCTGTAAAAAACGGGGTAAAAGGGGGATACTAGTGTCAGGGTATACTGGATCAGGGCACTGACGGGGTAAAATTTGGCGGGATGAACGGGTGCGGGGGGAATGGTGTCATGGGAGGGGTGTCGGGGATATTTGTGGGGTACCGGGGATATTTTTTTGTGTCGGGGTACTGGGTGCGGGGGAACGGGGAAAATAGCCCCAAGCAAACCGGGTGTAGGCTCCGTTCTGACAGAAGTATCCCAACACATTTACCCCAGGGTTCCGTAAGACCAGGTCCATCGCAACAGTTACCTGTAGCTGGAAGGAATATTCATAAATGTTCTTGGACAACAACTCGTTTTTATTACTCAAAGATAAGTTTAGAATCAATGAATTTCGATACAAATTCTAGTCTTTGAAATAATTCCATACGTAAGAAATGGAGGTATATATTAACAAATTATTCCATATTTGGAATAACCTCCTCCTCTTACCAGGGGAGCAGGGAAGACACTCCGCTGACTTTGAGAGACCTGTGGAACTGCTGAACGTTCCAAGTGGACAAGGGACAGGGTCAGCAGTGCCAGTGGGACAGTAGTGACCCTGAAATTATGAAGTAGTGACCCGGAAATGAAGTAGTGACCCTGAAATAAAGTAGCGACCCTGACAGTAGTGACCCTGAAATGAAGTAGTGATCCAGACAGTAGTGACCTCGGTCGTTATCCCAGTTAGTCATACCTCAACTCCCCCAAAATTTCATCACTCATCACACACCAACCTGGTAACATTACCTAGTAACAATTCCATGGTAACGATTCCATAGTAACAATATAAATACTATGGTAACACACTGACCTATGGGCATGGATCCCCTGCCACCATACCAGCACTACTGCAAGCTTTACCAGCCTGACACACCGTACAGGAGGAATAGTTACCATGGTAACATTACCATGGTAACATTACCATGGTAAGACACTAACCTGTGGGCATGGATCCCCTGCAACCATACCAGCGCTACTGCAAGCTTTACCAGCCTGACACACCGTACAGGAATAGTTACCATGGTAACATTACCATGGTAACATTACCATATTAACACACACTGACCTGTGGGCATGGATCCCCTACCACACCAGCACTACTGCAGCTTTACCAGCCTGACACACAGTGCAGGAAGAATAGTTACCATGGTAACAATACCCTGGTAACATTACTATGGTAACAATACCCTAGTAACACACTAACCTGTGGGCATGGATCCCCTGCCACCATACCAGCACTACTGCAAGCTTTACCAGCCTGGCAAACCGTACAGGAGGAATAACTCTCGGCTGCAGCGTCTTCATTGTTCAGATAGAATCCTGGGAGAGGAGGGAGTTTACTCGATAAATTCTCAGTAAATCTGACAAGCATCTGTTGTAATCAATCAAACGAATATTCTATCATTTTGTAAACGCCAATACCGTTACCATCGCCAAAGTTGAAAACTATGGGCGGGCAAGTTGCCAAGTTATTTCTACATTTACACATTGTCTGACCTCTTGGACATGGCAAGTTGCCAAGTTACCACGACATTTATTAAGTCTAACCTCTGGGACAGGGTGTCCCTGTGTCGGTTGTTCCTGCTGGACAGTAGTGTCCTGCCGTACACTCAGCTGGCTGAGAAGGAAGCAGTCAGGGTCAGGGATTTAGGGTTTCAGAATAATCATTGAGAATTTTACAGAAATTTACTTGAACCATATTGAATTGTGAGCGGATATAGTCAGTATCACATGAATCAAACTGGAAACTGGAGAGGAGTTTGGTTCTCAGGCATAGTCGATTCCAGAATTTGACACAGCTGTAAAGTTTAAACCATTAAGATCTCACCTCGACAGTACCGATGGTGTTACAGTAGTGTCCGGGAGGGCACTTCGTACAGTCAGCAACTTGGAACAAACCCCGCAGATTGCTGTACGTTCCTTTGGGACACCCGATGGGACTTGAAGCCTGAGGAAATCCCATGTAGATTGGCTACAACTTTTAAGGGTGAAACATAGGAATCATATAGATACAGATATGCGATTTGGCTTTTTGACGACTACTTTCAGCTTCATTCAAGGAACAGACTACACCAGCTACCATCCAATACATCAGGGAGTCCTTTCTGAAATAGGACTCTCTACTCTTCTCACCTTATCCCCAGACAGACAGTAGTATCCCTGAGGACAAGCATCCTCTGGTAGAGCAGGGGGTGTGGTCCTTCCAGCCAGACAGTTGGTACCTGTTGAGCGTTTAGAGTGAAAAATGGAGAAAGAGGTGTTAAGATATATTCAAGATAGGAGATAAGAAAGTATTGGAGTGTCTGGAATCTGAAGTTGAATGTGACAATGTGACATAGCGACGGATGCTTTCCGGCAAACCAGAACAGCAGAACAATGCAAAAAAACATGTTGAAATTGCGTCCCATGACGATTGACGGTCGCAAAGAAAGCACAGATTCCGAGTGTAAAATCACATCCTTAGACCGCCGCAAGAAAGCAAGAAAAGGAGAGTGAACATACCTGCAGGACAGAAATACTCCTCCTTCATGACGTCCTCTGTAAGACCAGGCAACCAGCAGTAGTGTCCTGCTAGACACGTGGTACAAGATGCTGCTGCAGGACCCTGGGAGGATTGGGGGGGTTTAATCTACACTGGTGTCAAGGTAAACTGGTGTCAAGGTAAACTGGTGTCAAGGTAAACTGGTGTCAAGGTAAACTGGTGTCAAGGTAAACTGGTGTCAAGTTGAATCAAGTGACTTGTTGTCCAGCAAATACCCCTCTACTCACGGAGAAGGTTCCCTTGTTACAGATCGTCATGGAGTTGAGACCTGCCGTAGGACACTCGTACCCCGCCTCACAGTGTAGACACGAGTCCAAACTCTGGGGGAGAAAGAGGAAGGGAAATCAGAAGATTGTAACTTTGCAATGAGGAAAGGCTTCCGTGAAATAGATCTTGGGGATGACGAAGATCAATTAATCAATCACAATTCAGACAATGACAACTGAATCATTGCAATTCTGAATCAATTTGAGTAATTTAGTTATTGAATCTACTTGAGTAATTAAAAAAAATAGGAAACCTCTCCGTTTTTGCTGGGGTTGTAAGTTTTCTGTGGGCATTCCTGTGGTGCTGTGGAGCTCTGGGGACAGTACCGGCCCACAGGACAATCCTTGCAGTCCTCCTTACGTTCCAAACCCTCCACATCGTTGTAGGTTCCTGGTTTCGGGAGAAGTTTAAAGCGGTAGTTTGGCTGAAAATCATGATTTTCACGGTTTTACCTGTCAGCGCAGGACATAAGAAATAAGATCCAGTCAAAGATGGTAAGAAAAATTGAATTTTGAGGAAGTAATAAGCAAAAGCTTACGAATTATGAAATATTGAAATGAAAAGTAAAGTAAGACACATACCAGCAGGGCAGGGTAGTTCGTGTCCGGCTTTGGTTCCCCTCAGGCAGTACTTTCCCGGGTTACAGAGCGGCAGATCTACAGCCTTATCCTCGCTACCCGTACAGTACCTGAGATATGGAGGGGGTTTGAGTTGCCTTGTGCTTGACAGTACCTGAGAAATATGGGGGTTTGAGTTGGTGTATGGGAAGATAGAGGAGATGATTAATTAATGATTTGGCCCTTGGGGAAACGATTGTTACTTTGAGAAATGAGAGGGGCTTCGATCACATGAGTTTCTGAATTCTTTCTTTTGCAAGACACGTTTTGATGCAATGAGGATTCTCATTAAATCCAATTACTCCTGTGAGAAATCATGCCATCACCAAACCACTCACCTTCCCTTAGGGCACTCCGAGCACTCATCCGGACTGCTGAGTCCCATTCGCTCCGTGTACTTCCCAGACGGACAGGGGTACTGCTTGGCACTGGAGGGAGCAAAATACCGGTTACCATTTCTCAATAAATCCGGTTACGGTTGAATAAAAAAGCCCGGTTATGTTATTCGAACGTTTCCTAAACAGTTAATCGAAAATTCAAAATATTCGGCTACGGTTTCGGTTGACCGGTATTTCGGTTCGGTTACTAACCGGTCGTTTCCTACCTGGAGGTCCTGGCCGGACAGTAATGTCCTGCTGCACATTCCTGAGGAGCAGCCGTCCCTCCCAGACAGTACTTCCCTGCTGGACAAGCTAGGCATTCCTCGTGGGAAACAAGACCAGACCTGAGGAGAGAGATTAGAGATAGCGTGAGGAGAGAGGTTGAGAGGGTAGAAGTTAGAAGAGTGGGTGGAAATTAAAGATGGGGAACCTACCTAGCTGCACTTACATAAATACATAACTAGTGAGAAGGTAAATTTCAATGTGATTTGTGACGTAGATGTAACGAACAGTAAGGAACATTTCCACTTGAAACTTAAGAACACATTTATAGTTCTCTCCATTGACGATTGACGATTTCTTGTGTACGCGTTCCTTCAAAGCTTCAACATTCATCATATGACAGCTATTAGCGAGCATGAAAACAGACACGGGGAAGAGTTAGAGAACTCATTCATCTAGCGTTAGAGTAAAGGAGCAATTGAGGAGTTAGAGCATGCATGAATCGATTCTGTTGAGCGATATGAATTTCAAAGGTAGCACAAAGAACTGGATTGACAGATCAAATTTTCTAGATAATTGAACATAACTCTCTGGTACATGGTTTCCAGGGGGTGCTATTGAGGTTTCAAAGGTTTGGGAGGTTTATAAGGATTACAAGCTGCTAAAACTCACAAGAAGCTGTAAGTTCCAGGGGGACAGGTGGGAGTGGTGGTTTCGTCGTCAGGTTCCACTGTTCCCTCAGGACAGTAGAAGCCGGGGGAACACTCCTTGTTCGGCGAAACCAGACCTGGTGATAGGGAATTCTAGTGATTAAAAGACCTTGCGTTGAGGAATGTCGATGAAAGAATAACAAAACTTTATGGTTATTGAAGTAGATTTCAATCTTTCAATCACCACATTAGATGAAACCCAAATTTATCCCACATTTGCTCAGATTTACCTGTTTTAGTACAGGCCTTCCCAGCTGTACAGAGGATACAGTTGTTCTCAGTAGAGGCCCCTTCATCCCTCCTGAACCTGCCTTTAGGACAGGGAGTGGGCGTGTCAGTCCCTGCTCCACAGTAGTGCCTGATGGAGAGGAGAAGGTTTGGGTTGGGGTTCATAGTGCATGAATGGGCAATATGTAGTGCCTACATTCTTACATTGTAGTGCTTCAGTAAAAAAGGGGGTTACTAATCTTTGGGTGGGTTTACGTAATCTGACTATCTTAGCCTCTTAGGCCTTGGAGATGGATGTGAATCTTTCAATTTTATGCCTAGAAATCGAATATCACTGACGTCCCGACACCGTGATCAAACGTTGCCATGACAACAAGTCACGTGACGTCACTCACCCAGCAGGACAGGGATCGCAAGAGTTGGACTCCGTGACACCCCGGTTCAGAGTATACTTCCCAGCATCACAAGCTATGGCTGCGGAGGAGGAGGCTGGGCAGTAGTGTCCCCGGGGGCAGATTATTCCTGGAAAAAATGTACGGGTTATAAAGTTATAAGGGTTTAAAATCTTGACATTGAAGACTTTACCCGAGAATGTTCAAGATTAGAAGATTGAACAGACTGCATGATTAAACTAACTGATTGTAAACGCGATTGAATGTTAATCATTCTTCTTCTAAATGGTCACTGGACTCAAGCCTCAGCAACGAAATATCAAGTTTAGCTTGGCAACCCCCGAGGCCTGTTTAAAAATTTTCTCTTGTTCTCCTAATCTCCTATTATAGAACTCACCAATGTTCCCCGTTGCTTCAGGACAGTAGTAGCCCTGAGTACACGCTAGACAGGATGAAGGCAGGTACTGTTTCTGGAGGGGGTTATAAGTCCCAGCTCCACACGGGGTGTCACTGTAGTGAGCTGTGCCGGCTGGACAGTAGTGACCTTCCGGGCAGACGAGCTCCGCCGTCGGGTGACCTGAGAATAGGCAGAACTAAGAAAATTGGAATTACGGAATAGTTTGACGACCTGGAATTGAGTGAATCAGTCAATTAAGTAAACTAACGCATTCTCGCATTGTAATGAGTAAATGCGTAATAGCTTGGTTCAAATTTACTCTGGAAATTCTGGTTGAGTTTTTGATAAAGTGGTGGCAAATTTCCGAGTTATTCATCAGTAAATGAAGTACATCAGAATCAGCAGGAAATTTCCCTTCAATCAGAATTTGTCTCACCTATTTCTCTTCAATCAGAATTTGTCTCACCTATAGTACCAGAAGGACAGAAGTATCCTGCAGTACATTCCGAACACTGGTCCTCTGATTCTAAAGACAGGTTCTCCCCGTACTTTCCTGCAATTTGAGAGAAGCGTGAGTGGATATACCCCAGTAGTCAGGGATATAATGTACTTCTAGAATAATGAAATTTCATTGGTTATATAAAAGATATTATGAAAGTTCATTGGTTGGATGTAACCCAGTAGTCAGGAATAATGAAATAATGAATGTTCATTGGTTAAATATAACCCAGTAGTCAGGAATAATTCATGTTCATTGGTTGGCACCTTGCCAGCAATATATCCCTGACAACTGCAATGACCTTTCCGGCAGGGCACGGGGTGGGGCTGGTTGCTGCTTCTTCGCAGTAGTAACCGAGGGGGCAGGGAGTGGTAGCAGCCACACTCCCACTCGGACACCTGGGAGAAGAAGAGGGGGTGATAGAGTGGAGGAGAGAACGAGAGAAGAGGGGTGTGAACTCGGGTAGAGAGGGGAGGGATAACTAGGAGAGAAGAGGGGAATGGAATTTGAAAATGGATGAAAGTTCAAAAGATGTAATCGTGATCAGTTCAAATTGCGTGAGGAATTCCAGAAACTTCTACCAAGAACGCCGAGAAGACTCCGACGAAAAACTCAAAAACCGACCGAATATTACCATTTGCCAGCAGGACAGTTGGTACACTCCGTAGCACTCCCCTCACTGTACGTTCCAGCTGCACAAACCTCCATTACAGAGAAGTCTACACACTGGTAGCCTGGGGGAAAAGTAGCATGACACTAAGGAGTTCCGTGCAGACCGAACTTTTGCGAAATATTAGAAATTAACCGATATTTAAGTAATTGGAATGATCAGTTTAGTGTCAGTTGGCCGTTGGGAACGTTTTATTGATACGGGAAGTTCAAGACGGTAAGTTAATGTGTTTAGACCGTTTCCACAGACTGCTGGTATGGTTCTGCGGGTTTTACCTGGCGGGCATTCCATGCAGGCAGTAGCTTTAGCGTAGGAGAATGTTGTCCCAGTGCAAGCTACAGGTTCTACAGCAGGATCAGAGCACTGGGAACCAGCCGGGCAATCCGTGCAGACCTGGGAAGGATGCAGAGCTTCTAAAGGTACAACATTTAGAAATTCTACGAAAATGTCCCACACTTTCGAGCCCCAAAATGTTCGATCGACACAATTTTTCTCGCATCAATATTATGTATCGTAAGGTCAAGCCCTCTCTGATCTACCTGAGCAGGGGTGGAGCTGTAGGTTCCTTCCGAGCAGGGGAGCTGGATGTCAGCTACAGTTAGCGGGCAGTAGAATCCAGCCGTACACGCCGTGCACGCTGCCTGATTAAGGAGTTTTTTAGTATCCTCACATGAGAAATAGGCGGATAAGATGACGTCATTGTTATAGCACAATGTAGTAAGTTGATGTTGCTGAACCGCCTATTTTTTTACAAACCTGGCCTCCCGTGCTGTAGTAGCCCGCTTCACAGGGGGTTTTAGAGGCGGGGTCTGAAGTGGAGGAACAGGAGTATCCCACTGGACACGGCGTGCAGAACTGAAAGAGTGTGGAGGATAGGGGTTCAAGGAGGTTTCAAGTTTTCAACAGATCTGAGGGGTTTACAAGGGTTTACAAGGTTTGTAAGAGTCTGCAAAAACGGCGACAAAAACTCCAGTTCAACCCTAAAAAATGTTTTTGCGTTGGTCGTCCTACCTGTTCCCCTAGAAGTGAGTAGAACCCCGCATTGCACTCCACCACATCACTCTGATAGGAGGACAAGCAGGAGTAACCAGCAGGACATTCCTCACATGCGTCTCTACCCGAGTTAGGGATGAAACCTGGAGGAGAAGATAGATTCTTACCATGGGAGATTTTTGAAAAGGATATTTGATTTTTGAGGAAATTGCGATGCCAGAAACGGAAATTTCGAGGGGAAATATTTCCAACTATCTGAGAGTTGCAAATTCTGATAATCCTTTTTTCTGACTTTCAGACGGTCAGGCTTTTTAAAACCATTTAAGACTTGTTAAACCATCTTCAGTACTAAAAAACCTTGCGGGCATGCTATTGGCTCATCACTCCCACTACATCTCTTTCCCTCCGGACACGTACTACACACGCTCTCCCCAGATAGGGAGTAGGTGCCAGCGGCACAGGGTGCCACCACGGTGCCATCTGCTGTACAGGAGCTGCCGAGGGGGCAGAGAACGCAGCTGGACTGCCCCGCTACAGAGTACGATCCTGAGGAAAGAGAGCGGGTGAGGAGAGGGGAGAAGTGGTGAGGGATAAGGGTGAGTGGGGCGGGGAAATTGTAGAGAATGTGGGAGGGTGAAACTCTGGAAAAAGTGAGGACTGAGGAGGGGTGCGGTTGGGTGGGCATTGTCCTGTCAAATACTCTAGGTGGAAACAAAATAATCAAGCTCTAAGGAGGCAGGGAGAGAAAAATTTCAAAGAGACTGCAACCTAAAGCTTAGATTTATTGAAATTAGATCTTGTTAATTGCAGTGACCCAGGCTGGTTTTATTCCATTATTCCAAACGATTGATCTTTAGATAGTTTATTCATTATAATTAAATACCATTGAAAAACCAAGAAACATAAACATGATCAGTAAACAAATAACTCTGATTATAATCGGAATACTGCCAACCAATATTGTGGTGAAAGGTATATCAAATTTTCAAAGCATCTTGTTAAATATAGCTATAGATACAATGATTTAACATAATATTCTAATATGTACCAACCTGCCAAAACTATCAACACAACTCCAAATATTACCATTCAGAGTACCAAAACACAGACAATTCACTGAAATTATGTAGGATTTCCTTGCTTCTGCCAAATCAATATCACGATCAAGGTGCATGCATCGCATCAAATCAAAGTATAAGGTTTACTAAATGAACAAGCCACCTGATTTATCTAATTTATATATCGGGGGCTCCGGCCACCTAGAGTTCGAGCATGAACGATGGACGGTGAAACATCATAAAAACACCATTCTAAACTATGATAATGACGTCATCATCTCCAGTTTGTCTAAGGTGGACAGTCAATTGGTAACCGTAGTAACGAGGGCCCTAATAAGATTTTATTGCCAAATGATTCACATACCCCTTGGGACATTATTAAAATATATTATCATAATAATCGTTCGTATGCGAAACACACTAAGGAAAATGCATAAAAACCAGGACTTAATATAATGCATGCGATATGATATAAATATAGTGAACGGAGTCTTTGCCAGCAAGAGTTAGACCGGAGAAAGTGAGGAGTAATTGGAAAGTAATTAAGTAATATATACATGATTCCAAGCAATGTCTACACTGCTACACCGTATAAACATTATCATTGGTGGCGAAGGTCCTCATGTTATAGGAGGGCTCATGATTTGCGGAATTGGAATTTCGAGCGTGCATTAGCGATAATAATTATATTTATTAGTTAAATGTATCATTAACTTAATATCTGAACTTAAAGGTATTTATTGGAAAGGTTCATGTGTATATTATGTGGAATAGTCATGCTATTAATGACTTGTTAAATTTCGGTATGGAGCAACAGGCCCTATATCAGTTGACAGAGGGGGCTAGGGGGGGTACTGCAGCCCCTCGCAGTAAAAAAGAAACCATTTTTTCAAAATAGTTTAGAATAAAAGTTTTTCGACTGATAATCATAATTATATACTTTGGCTTGGTTAAATAGTAGCTATTTAATCTTATTCTGACTGTTATAGCTCGTTTATATTTGATTGTATACTATTTCGATGCTCTAATTTTAATTTAACAAATATCGTCCTGTTCATTTCCTGTACATTTCTTTGTTGTAAAAATCATCCTGCAGCACCCTAATTTCCCTAAAATTTTTTGGGGGCTCCGCCCCCTAACCCCCTGGCAGGGGCTCGCCCCTGGACCCCGCTGGGGGCTGCGCCCCCAGACCCCTGCCGCAGCTTGCTCGCTTCACTCGCGACCCGAGGGCCCCTCCCGGAAAAAAATCCTGGCTACGGGCCTGTGGAGCAACTAAATATAGCTGATATTTTCTAGACAGGAACAGGTAGTTGGTTGGTAATTGCCTAATTGGTACACTTGTAGACAACGCTTAGAATTGCAGTTCATCATATGAGTCACTTCATCAAAGACAAATCAGAAAACATCTACCCTTTTTTTCTACAATTTTCATTTTGACTGGCAAGATTTACGCATAGACGTCGGCCGCGGAACCAAATTTATTTCGGAAGCGCGCGCGGCTCAATTCGTCAATTGCAAGTTTGATGAGAAAGCAACAAAGCGATTGCTTTCAAGCAACGTTGGGCTTTCGAGGGTTAACCCATTCATGCCCAACTTAGCTTGAAAACAACTGCAAAGCTGCAATGTCACAAGTCACTGCATATTTCTGAAAAAATTTAGTTTATTGGGTCCAGGGTTAGATGCGTTCAAACCAGTTAAGTATCTCAAACTTTTCCAAAATCCAGAAATGGTGAAGTTTTATTAACTTCTTTACTTATTAAGGCTTTAGAAGTCCTGAAGTTTACAAACACGAGAATTTTCTTCCAGAAATTTTGCAAACCTGCTGGACAGGGAAAGGTGGTGGGTAGAGTGGTAGAAGGACAGTACTTTCCTGCTTCACACACCGTACACTCCTTACTACCTCCAGTCGAGTAGCTGCCTCCAGTACACGTCACAGGCAGATTCTGGGGGAATATTGGGGGAGTTGGAGTGGGAGCGAAGGGGGAGTAAGGGAGCAAAGGGGAGTAGATAGAGGGGGAATTGAGGAAGGTGAGTAAACTACTTAGAGACGAATCAGGGGTGGGCAGGTCAGAAATATGGAAGGGATCAGGGGGTGTGAAAAAAGAATATGTGAAGGTTACAATATTCCGACACCGGCTGTATGACATGGGTGCACCCTGTCTATTCTAACCTCCGTATCAGGGCACTGGTATCCAGCAGGACATGTGATACAGTCCAACACTCCTTCCAGAGAATAGCTACCTTCAGAGCACGGTCCTGTGTTAGCTGAGATGCTGCATTGCCGACCTGAGGGGCGAGTAGTAGAAGATTAGAGGGGAGGTCTAATCATGAGGGGTGATCATTGATCAGAGATGGAGAAACGAAGTTCCAGAGGAAATCAGCTCTGCAGCAAGTCCTGTTTAGTCCTAGTGATGGCAACTCATTTAGTCACTTGCCTCACGGAATCCCATCATTTATCCGTTAAAATATTGGGTGTTAGTTCTAACTCTAAAGAAAGAGATCTTACCAGCAGGGCAGATAGTACA
This sequence comes from Beroe forskalii, assembly GCA_011033025.1. Taxonomy (NCBI): domain Eukaryota; kingdom Metazoa; phylum Ctenophora; class Nuda; order Beroida; family Beroidae; genus Beroe; species Beroe forskalii. The sequence goes on from WFMF01000239.1 coordinate 125,480, forward strand.
CGCAGTATCAGACTCAGCGGAGAAGTAACCAGGCAGACAGGGCTGAGGGGAGGAGGCTACTGATCCACAGCTCTCTCCGGCTGGACACTGGGGAGATGGAAAGGTTTACTAACGAATTCAATAGGGGTTCAGCAGGGTTAGAGTTAGTAGGGGGGTTAGCGAGGGGGTCAGTAGCGAGGGGTATCAGTAAGAGTTCACCATACAGGCAAGGTTGAGGGGAGGCACGAATGGGAGTGTGATAGATCGAAAATTAGCATGCGTGGAGTAAGCCGAGTATGAAATCATCATTGTTTTTCTTCGTTATCAGACATAAAATTTAGGCTTGTTTGAATCGATTCAGATATCAGTGAGTCAGTGCAATAACTGTTAAATAAATACTCAGTACTCACAGGAAGGCAAGTCATCATGCCGAGAGTGGAATATGTTCCAGTGCTGCACGCCGCAGGCTGGTTACCATGGGAACAACTACTTCCCGCAGGACATACGATGCACTGACCTCCTAACTCGTATTCGTCTGTGGAGATAAAAGTCTGGATTGTGACACCACTCAGCGATGTAGTGCTGACACCAATTGGCGGTGTAACATTGACAAAACTTTACGGAGCATAGTTGACACCACTATCTAAGCGGAATACTGTTATTACGTTGACACCACTTTTTGAACAGAAAAACGTTGACACCACTTTACCTTGACAAAACCTTGAAATCACTCCAATTAAAAACACCACTTTACTGACACCACTCTGTCTCTACTTACCACCATTGCATGGTAAACGGTTGGTGGTACCTGGTATCACTGATACCACTCTACTTATCACCATTGCATGGTACCTGGTATCCCTGACACCACTCTACTTACCACCATTGCATGGTACAGGGTTGGTGGTTGTGGAGGTACAGTGGTATCCGTCAGGACACTCAGTACACGCCGTGTTTCCCTCTCCCACCGCATAATGAGCTGGAACATGGACATGTTATCAGTAATTTCAAGAGTTCTTAGAGCTGCGACATGAACATTCTCATCAAAATCATTCTTTTCCAATAACTGCAAGAAAAAGTATTTATTCATTTGATAGATAAAATAAAGCGAAAGATCGTCTCTAAATGGAAAAATGTAACACAATAGTTATTATAAATTTTGAACTTCCCTCAAATGCAACAGTGCAACACTAACTTGAGGCACAAGGGGTAGGAGTTTCGAGGCCGGCTGAGGCACACTCGTACCCAGAAGGGCAATTCAAACACAAGTCATTCCCTGCGGAGGAAGAAGTTTATTCTCGATATCCTGCGCCGTCCCTGTATCCAATAATTTGCACCAACTCATCTCACCAATACTTTGAATCAAACTTTAAAATTAAATAAAATTGAAAAATTATTGTTTTTGATCATTGTTGATTTGTTTTTGTTGTTATGTTCTTTTCCTGTTTTAGACTGTTGTTTATAATTTTTGTTTTTTGTTTATTTTTCTCGCCCTCTCAATGACTTACCGAGCGGGCTGTAAGTACCGGCAGTACACTGACCACCCCTCACTCCGTCAGTACAGGGGTACCCAGCCGGACACGCCGCACACTTACTGCTCTTCTTAGCAGCACTGTACATCCCTGATGAGTCATTCTCAATGAGTCGTGAGACCTTTTTCCTAAATTAAACAAGAAATACGCGAAACTCTTAAGAAATATACGTGCTCTGGAATTACAGTTTTACACATCGTGTAGGTGTATTGAGCAGAAAATAGTTGAACAAAATCATTTCATTCATCTCCAAAATGTTTACAATCCACACCACACACAACACAAAAACACGCTCCTACCAGAAGGGCAAGTTCGACAGAAGTCATCAGCTAGCTGACTGAAGGACCCAGCCTCACAATCCACAGGATCCACAGTCTTATCCACACAGGACTGTCCTGCTGGACACGCCTCACACCACGCCTCACCTTCCGCAGAGGGCGTGTAGTAGCCGGGATCACACGCCTGAGGGTGGGGTTGTTAGGGGAACGAGGGGGAGTTGCTAGGGGTTGCTAGGGAACAGAGTAGTGTGTTCCCATGCCACCACGCCGCACCTTCAGCAGAGGGCGTGTAGTAACCGGGATCACACGCCTGAGGGTGGGGTTGTTAGGGGAACAAGAGGGAGTTGCTAGGGGAACAAGGGGGTTGCTAGGGAACAGAGTAGTGTGTTCCCATGACACCACGCCGCACCTTCCACAGAGGGCGTGTAGTACCCGGGATCACACGCCTGAGGGTGGGGTTGTTAGGGGAACTAGGGGGAGTTGCTAGGGGTTGCTAGGGAACGGAGTAGTGTGTTCCCATGACACCACGCCGCACCTTCCACAGAGGGTGTGTAGTAACCGGGATCACACGCCTGAGGGTAGGGTTGTTAGGGGGAAGGAGGGGGAGTTGCTAGGGGAACAAGGGGGTTGCTATGGGAACAGGGTAGTGTGTTCCCTTTGCTTCCACGGAGGGTGTGTAGTAACCGGGATCACACGCCTGGGGGCGGGGTTGTCAGGGAACAAGGGAGTTGCTAGGGAACAAGGGGGTTGCTAGGGAACAAGGGGGCGTGTTGCTAGGGGAACAGAGTGTGTTTCCACCACACCACCGCACCTTCCACAGAGGCTGTCTAGTACCCGGGATCACACGCCTGAGGGTGGGGTTGTTAGGAGAACAGGGGAACAAGGGGGTTGCTAGGGAACAGAGCAGTGGTTCCCATGACACCATGAAGGGATTGTCATTTGCATTGGGTCAAGGTTGTGACAAATTTTAAGAGGGCTGGGCAGTAGAGGGCTGCTCGATCGAAGGAGGAAAACTCCCTTAGTACTCCTGGAAAGTTTGGGATTATTGATCAACTCTTAGGACAAGTAACTATTTATCTACCTGACAGTCAGTAAATCCGCCGGGACTGTAGGATCCCTTGGTACACGGCACTGGGTCTGCAGACTTATCCGAGCACTGGTTACCAGCAGGACACGTTATACACGATACACTACCTGAGGGAATACAAGGAGTGAATAATTGTCAGTATTCCCTCCTTCGCTGGTCACCAAATGATTTATTTTGCTTAGTTCAAAGGTCTCATCTAAACAAAATTAGGGCAAAAATAAGGGCCGAAATTTACATATTTTCGCCCAAAAAGGGCAGGGAGTCGCCTTTGTCGCCTACCCTCTTGCTGCTCCACTGGTTACGAATTGACTCACCCTCGTCTGTCTGGTAAGTCCCTGGTGGACAGGGAAGCTGTCCAGTGATTGGAGAGGACAGTAGTGTCCGGCACTGCACGCTGTACATGCGTTACTGTCGATGTACTGTCCTGCTGCACATGTCCCGAACTTATCTGGAAAGTGATTTTACGGAAATGATTCGTTAGTTCTTACAGAATTTTATGTTCATAAGATTGCTTGATCATAACCGGATTTTTTTTCAATTGCGCTCGTTTTCCGATAACAAATATTTGTGGGGCCGAGGATTACGAAAATTTTCTAATTTTAATAAACTTTGTTAAACATGACCGGTTAATGCCATACTCCGAGCGTCAAATTACTGATACCATTGTCTTGACTCACATCGTTATGATTAGTATTTGATATCTTAATGTGATAATCACCTCTCAGACTCCCAATACAACAGCAGACTACTGCTGCTACGACACCGGTCATATTATTTCGAAACATAATCCACAATTACCACCTCGTTAAACCATCAATCCGACCAAGTCGCAAACCACAAGGAAATGTTTTCAACAGACACGAGGTATAAATACAACTTTTGTCCCTACTCAATGCCTCCTAGAGGCTGCACATGCAATAACGTGTCTGTGTATTAACGCGGAAGGGGGAACCCGTCTGTGTTAAAGTAGGCTGCTTCACGACCAGAAATCAGTGGGCGTGCGGTAATCATAGGCGCTAGGTAGAGAAATCAATCTACCAGCAACAGCTGTCAGATAACCCTGTCAGCAATAGGCATTCAGGTGGCAGATAACCCTGTCATCTGTTGGAAGACGGTTGGCAGATAACCCTGTCATCCGACCAAACCGGCAATAACCTGTCGGTCATAGCGAGGGGCATCAATACCGATGTCTCCTTGCGACCGTCGAGGTAGCTCAAAACGGAGTTATCCGACGGAAAAAGACGCTGAAAGGCGTCTTAACCAAGAAAAGGAGAAACAAAAATAATAGAAACAAGGAGAGCATTCTCTCCACCCTTTTTATACACCAATTCAAACCAATCAATGCACGAAGTGATAGATGGAATATTTTGTAGTGCTTTTATAATTGAAATTCACCCACCCGTTTGACACAAAGAAAATCATAAGTTCTTAGAGTGCCAAATTATATAAAACTGATTCATGGTTCGGTTCGTTGACCAAGAGTCGCATGATTAATTGATTAAAATTAGTGCCCGGTAATTTATATATTCTTTTTCGGTTGAATGGCACAAACTGTACAATTGGAAACGATTTCGTCGTTCTACGACACCTTCAGGTCTCAAATTTGACTGTAAACAGTAGTGCTATAAAATTTAAAACCCACCCGCTTGACAGAGAACTCCGTCAGGACACACGGAGCAGTGAGTTGAGCCAGGGGGAGCGAAGTACCCTGAGTCACAGTCCACTGGGGCCAGGGCGGGGTCTGAGCAGTACTTCCCTCCTGGACAGATGGTGCAACTTTCCTGGCCTGTAGGAATATATCAGGTTAGAGGTCTCAGCGATGGGGAGTGAGAAGGAGTGGGAGTGGGGGCAATGGGGGAATGAGAGGGAAGTGTCCTGTGTGAATATTTTAATTCGTCACATCTTAAATATCAGGTTATATTTCTCAGCTTTATGTAGCATGATTACAAAAAATATTTGTAACAGATCCCGAAGTTTAGAAGAGAAATGATAGGCTAAAATGACCGTCTCACCGGTAGTATCCGAGTAGTATCCAGGCACACAATCTATTGGTACAGCTAGAGCAGTAGTGTCACAGTAGTGTCCTTTGGGACAGGGTGAACAGGCGGAAGCTCCTGAGTTACTGTACTTTCCCTTATTGCATGGTACAGGGGATGACATGCCAGCAGTGTTGCACCTAAGAGGGAGTGGAAACTAGGCGGAGTGAGGGAATTGAGAGGGATTGGGGTAAGAGTAGGAGGGAGAGGAGTGAGATTCAGAACAAAGATCCGCACATTCTTACAACTAAAATCTTACTTGTATCCGGCAGTACAGGGCTGACAGACAGAGTCCCCTAACACTGAGAAGCTCCCTGCAGTGCACTGTGTCTTGGTGGATTTACTACACTCGTACCCCGCCTCACACTTCACACACGCAGTGGAACCTGATAGAAAGTACGGTTTATCTTTGTACAAAAGTTCTTGACCAGCAATGCGAGACCGTGAGGTATGCAGACTTTACAGCATATCATAGAGCTCAATAGGTAAGCTCCTACTAGATGGACGTCACATTTGGACAGGTTCAGGGGAAAGCGACCGTCCAAGTGAGTGGAGTAACTTGCGCCGAAAATTAGGGATATTAGTTCCTACCTGTTTGGTCGGTGTACTCGCCCGCAGGACACACCTCACACCCAGTTTGTCCTTGTAACGGGGAGTATGTCCCTACAGGACATGCTGTGGGGGTTGTCATGCCGGTGTCCGGACACTTCGAACCAGCCGGACACACCGTGCAGTCGCCGTCTGGAGAAGGGGAGGAGGGGTGAAGGACGAATACTCAGAAGTGTTGGAGGGAAGAGAAATGGGGTGAAGGGGAGGGAATATTCATATGACGGATACTCAAAAACGCTAAAAATTCCACCTCCTGAACTCAAAAACCAGTTGTATCGAGAAGATAATCCTCTCTAACCAGGCACAGAGCAATTCAAGCCCTTATGCCATCAATCATCCGCTTCAAATCCCCTCAACCAACAAACCACCTTTTAGGTAGAAGCTGCGAAATATCACCTGTTTACCTAATATGGAATAATTACAAACCCACCTTTGAGGTAAGTTCCAGCACTGCACTCGTAGCACGCCACCGCCCCCGCATCAGACCTGGCTCCAGTGGGGCAGGGCGTGGCTGCTGTTAGTTTGAGGGATGGGCAGTAGCTGCCGGCAGAGCAGAGAGTGCAGGAAGAGGACCCTGGGGGATGTGGTTAGAAGAGAGTTAGAAGAGATAAAGTTAGACGAGATTAAGTTAGACCCTGGTGAGATGAAGTTAGATTGCTCCCCTCGCAATAATTTTAAAGTTAGAAGGTATTTTCATAAATTTTTACTGGGTTTCGTAAAAAATTCTTCATTTTTCTCTCTATTTGAAATCCCATGGAATCATATCTTTGCGTTAATACAGAAATAATCTCACCAGCGCTATCAGAGAAGGTCCCTGCCGGACAGTCCACACACGCCGCACTCCCCTCCGCCGCGTATGTCCCTTTACCACACACGGACTTTACTCCCGCAGAACACTCGAACCCCGCCTCACACACATCACACATCACCCCCGTCGACCGGGTAACTGCCTTCCGCGCACACGTGACAGTCACGTGACCCAGCAGCAGACACGTGACCGGTGGGGCACGCTGTTTTAGCGGATGTGGAGCAGGAGAATCCAGCTGGACATTCTTTACAGGAAGCTGAGGCTGGGTGGGGGTGGAAGTTAGCAGAGAAAAGGCTTTCTGTCAGCGTTAAAATAGCCATAAAATGGTGAGTTTTCAAGCTTTCCAGTCTCAATTACTCAATGAAAATGGCGAGTATCTCACTAACATTTGAAAGAGGGGCAATCAGGTGTTTACCTAATATGGAATAATTACCTGTAGCAGCTGTGAAGTATCCCGGTAAGCAGGCTGAGCACTGGGTAGCACCCGCAGAAGAGAAGTGTCCTGCCGGACACTCTGTCTGGGACACTGAGTCACAGGAGTGTCCTGCATCACAGAGCAAGCAGGATGCTGCACCTGGAATTAGGGGAGGGGTAAAAGTAGGGGGGGGGGTTAAAAGTTGGAGGGTGTGGAAAAAGGAGCTGCTAAAGGAGAAAGGGGGACATTTACATGGATAGAAGGATATCTAAAAATCGAATGGAAGGGAGGGTAGAGACTAGAGAGAAGGAATGATCAATGTGGTCTTCATAGATAAGATAAGCGCAAGATAAGAATTTCACGAAGACCCTCCATCGCTCGGAGGAAGTTCCCGTATTCGCATAAATTTACATATTCTATTCCCACTGGTGACTGACCAGGAGTATCAGAGAAAGCTCCAGTCTGGCATGTGTAACACGTGCTACTGCCGGCAGGGGCGTAGGTGCCAGCCAAACACTGGGTTTTAGTACCCAGGGTACACTTATTCCCAGCTTCGCATGTCGTACACGAACTCAAACCTGGGGAAGAGAGGGGTCTAGGAAACACGGTCAAAAGAACGAATTGCTACCCCGGGTATGGCGCAAAACTGAGATTTCCTTTTTTGTCCATTTATTTCGAGGTAAATTGTATGTTCTCAGGGTTTATCACCAATCTTTATTTGCTTTTATCGTTACAATATAATGAAGTTTCAATTTTATTTCCCGCCCACCTTTGGCATCAGTATAGCTCCCATCCGGACAGACCAAACAGTCCCCGTTAAAGGAGTACTCCCAATGTCACACTCGGTCTGTACCCCAGCTTCACACCCAAATCCGTCAGGGCACTGCGTACACGACGCTGAACCTGGGAAAAACGGTCATGGTCACAAGGTGGATAACCAATAATTCATCGTACCAGATGACAGCCGAACACGACTTAGGTTATCCAGAGGGGAGAGAGAAAGAAATGGCATACTTTGAGGAGTGTTGGGCGATATCTCCACTACAAACAGCGATTATTGAGCTCTAAATCCCAATCGAAATGAGCGATTCCATCATATGGCCATGTATTTCCACAATGGCCCATGTGACCATAATTTCCACAAGATACCTGGGTTGGTAGAGTAGTAGCCCGGTGGACAGGCGGTACATGCTGCAGCTCCAGCTAAAGAGAAACTACCAGCAGGACAGTCACTACACGAACTAACTCCTGAGGGAGAGAGGAGGGTGTAGGGAGAAATGGAGGAGCCCGGTGGGGGAGGGGGCAGGGAGGGTTAAAGGACAGGCGGTACATGCTGCAGCTCCAGCTAAAGAGAAACTACCAGCAGGACAGTCACTACACGAACTGGCTCCTGGGAGAGAGGAGGGTGAAATGGGGAGGGGGTGAAATGGAGGAGGGGAGTGAAATGGGTGGGGAGGAAATGGGGGGAGGGGGGCAGGGGAGGGTTAAAGGACAGGCGGTACATGCTGCAGCTCCAGCTAGAAACTACCAGGGACAGTCAAAACTGGCTCCCTGGGAGGGAGGTGAAATGGGAGGGGGGTGAAATGGAGGAGGGGAGTGAAATGGGTGGGGAGGAAATGGGGGGAGGGGGGCAGGGGAGGGTTAAAGGACAGGCGGTACATGCTGCAGCTCCAGCTAAAGAGAAACTACCAGCAGGACAGTCACTACACGAACTGGCTCCTGGGAGAGAGGAGTGTGACATGGGGAGGGGGTGTGAAACGGGGAGTGATAGAGGGGAGTGAAAGGGGGAATGTGAAACAGGAGGGTGGAAGGGGGTGATATAGGTGAGTGAACACAAAAAGATGCATTGCTTGATTAATGCTTCATCAGCAAATCAGTGAATTGACTAGTACTAATTAAAGCACTAAGTACCCTCGGATGAGCTGGATCCCGCTCCACACTGCGATATAGCCCCTTGTAAAGTACAACTTGACCCTGCTGGACACGCCGTACAGACACTAGCTCCACCAGTAGAGTAGGTGCCAGGGGTGCAGTCCTGAAATAAGGGAGGGTGTTAGTTGGAGTTGGTTGGGATGAGCGGACTATAAGGGGTTGGAAATGAGGGTGAATTCACTATCTCACTTTAGCACTTTGATACTTCATCACAGACGTCGATATCTTGACACTTTCATTACAGATTATACACTGGTTGACATCAAGCATAAACTCGCTAATCAACTGATGAGATAAGATCAGAGTACAGCATGGTATGTTCGTATGTATGTAAAAGTGTATAGATGTACGATGTATGCATGACAAGGGCCAAGATAATTTTCCCATCATTTCATTAGGTAACGTTCAAAATGAAATGGACAGACTCTAGAATCTTAATGAGCAAATGATTTCATTCCATTCGACTTTCATTATTTTATCGAATTCATCATTTCGTAAGTTTTTTCTACACGCACTTTCTGGTTTCATTTCCATGCAAAGTACTTTTGTCGCGGGAATCGCGCGCAGAAGCCACCTGCGCGCAGAAACCACCTGCGCGCGGGTGCATTGCGCTGCAGCTTTATGTCACTGCCATTGCTCGAAATGACATGCTGCACTGAGATATTTGGTTCGGTTTCGCGCGTAACTGAAAGTTCACTGTTTCGCGTGTTTCAAATACCACAGGAGATTTATAAACTGTGTTTTTCTTACGAAATGATGAACATTTGGAAAGAAAATCACCGGTTACATATCTCTGGTGGTGTACTTGTAGTTTGAATATCAGACACATGCAGTCTGTCCTGATGGCCAGACTATCAAGGAAAAAAGGAAATTGCAATGACGTAAAGTGGTGTCAAGAATTTCACTAGTTCTGTCACAGAAGTGCTGCTCGACAGCAGGTTCCAGTCCAGTTTTAGCTCGGCGGCCCATGTTGGGTTTTTTTTATCTGTCGGATTTATGTGATGCCTTTGCATGTTTTGGTCCTGTTTTTGACAAAAAATTTGAAAATAAGGCGTCAATTACAAATTCAAACCTTGGTTCTACCCTAATCGGGTGACACGCGAATGGCATAAGAAACTAAGAAATTAACTCACAATGCAGGCTGAGGATGATGAAGCTCCAGTTGTTGTCAGGAATTCACCAGCAGCACACGGCACTTTAGTAGAGTCTCCAAGACAACTGAATGGAGAGTTATTTCTTTAGTTACTTACTCACACTGAGTTACAGTTCCATATATACCTAGCTACATCGGTAGAGAGAAAAAATATAGGCGATCAATCTTCCAAAACTTTTCCGGGGCTGCGCCCCAAAACCCAGCTGCAGCTTGCTCACTGTGCAGGGCCTACCCAGAAAAAATCCTGGCTACGGGCCTGGTTAAAAGGGTGAAGTGGTTTCTGTTATATAGATTGAATAATGGATATGGTTGCGACAGTTACTAAGTAATATAAAATAAGAGTTGCTTGTTAATGATGTATAGCAATCTACCGTCTATCTTCAATACAGTTGATTTGAAATGCAGCATTCCGATTCTTTCATGGACTCCTACACTGCTAATTGCCATAATGTACAATACCTATACATGCGTGCTATTACCGATTAAACTGATAAGAAAAGAAGAACGTACCGAACTCTAAGGGCCGTTTCTGTTAGAATTCTAATTAATTAATTTTTCAAGCAGTAAGCAATAAGTCACATATCTTGTAACTGTTCAAGCGAATCTTGATTAGACACAAAATCAAGGACCATAGCTTCAGGTAGCTGCATTATTACAAATAGATATGAAAGATCGCGGGGTATGGGTGCAGCAAAACACAAAACTGCACGGTGGTTGGTATCTTCTAATCGGTTTCCAGCGATTTTCCTTGCCTGATTCTTGCCTGATTCTTGCCTGATCGGGTTCATATAGACCGTCACCCTTCGGGCTGCGGCCTGCGGGTCTAAATCAGATATATCCCTCAGGCAGTATTCGCGTGTTTACCTACCGGTGCATTATGTAGATTAAAATGCTCCATTTTGCCCGAACCGTTACAAAATATTTATCATTCATTTAACAAGTCATGAAAGCAACACTCAGGTAACAGTTCCAACTTCCTCTACAGATTGCAGATTAGTTACAACGTAATAAGTAACTAAGTAAGGAAAAGCCCCTCGGAGAAACCATATTTCACATCATAATATTAAGTACTTCTGAAAAAAGTAAAAAGTGATGACTTAAAAACCGCTCTTTCCAGTTTTGACTTGTGTGAGATTAATGACATCACTTAATCTGTACATTACATGACCCAGCAGTAACCAGTGTCATATTTCACATTGTCTTCACGAGTATAGAAGTATAATTACCCGTATTATAACTTACTTTCGGTTACCATGGCAACTAACCTGGTCTTCACCCAATGGGAGTGGAGTATGAGGGAGATAATAGGAGTACAATAGTCTCCTCCTGTTGTTATAACAAACATGCAAGACACTGTTATATGGAGAAGTGGTAGGCGGTTTAACGTCATCAAACAGCAATTTAAAACCAAAATAAGGACGTCGCTACTCCTTCACCATCGATATCTATTAAACAATAAATATATAGAAATATCTGTATAAGTATAGAGAAGTATATAGATCTGTAGATTCCGTGATAAGACGAATCCAGGGCTGTGTCTAATTGGAGGAAATCACTCTGAATCCGTTTGAGACATGTGTGTGGTGTACTTATATTGGATATTGGATGGTTGCCAGCGCTGTACGTTCTCAATTTATGGCAAGGAATTCAAGTCAATGAAGGAGGATGTAACCCGGTATTGTAGGGTTACAAGGAAACTTTGACTTCATACTTACTAAAAATTTATTATATACCTTGCATCGCATTACTGACATCAGTTGATCAGATTGCAGCACTTCTTTGTACCTACCTCACACAATGCCTCACAGGCCTGAGCCAACTGGCAACTGCCAAAACCACTCGAAAAACGAATTACCTCATTCCAGCCACTGCTCCACTTAATCGAATTCGAAAGTTTTCGCCACAAACTCACAATGCTGCGTTTTCAACAGTGGCATGATTCCAAAAGGTTTTATTATGAACTTTTTAATAGGGGACTGGTGAATGAACGGCAGGCTATGTAATGTTTCTGAATTCCTACTGCTCTAGGTACCTACAGATCGAGCAAACCCTGATTAGATTGTCTTTTACCACTTGTAGGTAGGAATTGGTAAATATTAATTACCTTACCTTTGATACCTTTAAGTTTTAAAATAATAAATTCTCTAGGTAGAGCTTTTTCAAAATTTCGAAATAGTATGATACCATTAACTCATTAATTAATAATAAAGTAGATACATACAGTGAAGAACAGCTAGACATTGTCGGTGGGACAAATCACAGGGTATCTCACAATAGAGCATGAGGGAGTGTATCCAGGTATCTCATTACCAATATCAATGTTAGAATGTAGAAGTAATGGGTACCTCTGTTTTTAATCAACTTAATGCAATAAAAAGCTCCTTGCACAATGCAGAAACATGAAATGTCAGGAAGTTCATATTAGGTAGTTGAAGTCATGTTATAAACTTGATCATTTGGGGGAATAAAGGAAATTATGTTAAAATAAAAATCACATCTCATAACTTCAGAAGATACCTATAGTAAGGACCCATAGCAAATACTCATCTAGCTACCCACCAATCAATCATTGATATGCACTACTCAATCTGACTTAAAATATTTAATATAGTAGGTACCTACTTCAGCAACAGCCTAGATTTATGTTCACTTGAAAAGTTAATGGAATAAACCTAGTCTATATATTTAAACTATTTCTGTAAGAACTAACTAGTATCCTGAAGGGCAGACTTGGCAAGATGTTCCTGTCCAGTGCTTTCCAGCAGTGTTACAAAGTGCACTGCATGTTGCTGCCAGAGTTGCATCACATGGACATGTGTCACATGTCACATTACCTGAGGAAAATCAGTTTGAATGTTAAAACTGGACCAAATGAAGTTAGGTATTCTGTTGTAGGTTGCTTAAAATTATCTTCATAGAATGGTAATTACTTATCTATTTGGGCATTCAAAAAGGGAGTATTGAGATATATTTTGACAAATGATTTAGCCAGATCAATTGGGAACATTTTTACTCACAATAAATAGTTGAACAAACTCCGAGTAGAAATATGAGAGTCCTCCATATTTTCATCTTCTGTGTTCTTTTATATATTGGAATATCTCATTCTGAACAGAAGAGTAGAATAAGCAGTTACATACATTGAAATGGTGATGGTATACCAAAACTTACATGGTCAAGGGGAAGCCAAGACTGTGTAAGATGGTTAATGGAGGAGAACTGCTGAGTTATTATTCAATCTATTCCGTCAAAGCTGAGATCATGGAACGTAACGATACGGTATATCCAGCCACTAGTATGATGTACCTGACAAATAGGAGCTTATAGATAAGTTGATTGATTAATTTGCCAGCCAAAATTAATAGCAGACTTTGCTCTGACCCAAAACAGTATTTGCTCCCACTCTTATCTGATGGATCTTGTCTCAATTCAATGCCTACCAAGGGCCTATTTCAAAATTCAATTTATTCATTCAGGACAGGGTTTCTGGCCTCTGGGATGGCAGCCCCCAGAAGCCAGAAATCCTGTGAAGATATCACACTCAAGCAGGCTAGACTGTACCTAATTAATAAAACAATATAATGTTCATAAAACAATAGAATGTTATATTTTACACCATTTAAACTAAACATCATCATTGAAAATTAGGTAACATATGAACAATAACTTAAAGAACCGTAATTTACAGAACTGCAACTTAAAGAACTGTAATTTACAGAACTGTAATTTACAGAACTGTAACTGAAAGAACTGTAATTTGCAAGCTGAAATTTACAGAAAACCTACTTGAGTTAAATTTGGAGAAAACGTCCCTCAAAAGCCATATGTCCAGAGCAAACAAAATTGCCAACTATAAAAAAAATACTAGATATATAAGAATACTAAATATATAAGAATACTAGATATATAAGAATATTAGATATATAATTGAAAATATTTTGGCATTTTGGGCTGATTTAAAGAATGGGGATGGAGACAATTATTGCATTCCTCAAAAAACCACCTCTTGATAGACGCCATGAAAAAATAACTCACCGGTTCACAACACAATTCAGTACAGTGACACATTTTGCAATATGCGACCAGCGACATTTTATTTCATTAAAGCTTGAAGTAGCTAAAAAGATTCACTTCAAAAATCAATAGGTAAAAGCATAATTTTGCAAAGGAATGTTTATGTGTGTGTAATAAAGAAATGAAATACAAATTGCTTTTACCTTATGTTAAACAATGAATAAATTTCAAGTTGACTGCACTAACAATTTTTTATTTCTTATTTCAAATATTTCATCCGATCACTGATCAGACGCTCATGCCCGCGCACCGCAAACAGACTAAATAAGGAGGAACTACGCGACGACGCGCCGCGCAGTATATGGCCCTGCTTAGGACAAGGGTAACATTTAATGTGTTTTCGACTTGAACGAGTTGCTAAGCCTGCATAGGTATGTGAATTCATGCCGCGCGCTTCCCGACGCTTCTGGCCCTGCTTAGGACAAGGGTAACATTTAATGCGTTTTCGACTTAAACGAGTTGCTAAGCCTGCATAGGTATGTGATATCGTGAATTCGTGCCGCACGCTTCCCGAGGCTTCTGAGGAAGCGCGCCGCGCAAAGCAAACAAGGGTATGCGTCATGCGTGTTTAGCGGAATGAACGCAGACGATAGTGGATCCGGAGCCAAGTTTGCCACGTCTCATATACTTCGGTTTCACGGATCAGGTCGTTGAATAAGAGCTGCATGATTAAAATTGATTTATTCTCTTTTGACTGAGTGGTGCAGGTACAAATCTTAAATTCGCATCATGCCATCATGTCAGCGGGTCTTTTATTACCCAACATTCGTGTTAAACTCTCTTGTGAACTTCAATATCTTGTGTACACTGTAATTTTTATTATCGAATGATGCAATCTTTTGAACACTTTTACATGTCAGAATAATTTCTAATCGCCTCCATTCAAATGACACATTGTTCAATCAACAAATTCTATTTGATTGAACTTAAACTAAGATGTGTGGTGTCTGCACTGAGCAGATCACTTAAATTCTAATTCAAATTCAAACTTGTTAAAACGGTTTTGACTATATCATGCAAATTTGGATTCTCTGCCCCCAGAACCCCAATGGGTTTTGTATGTATTTCTAAGTATTTCAAGCTTGTACCGCAATTTATTCATTTTTAAATTTTGGTTTAACGATGACTCGAAGAACCTAGATAGGGGTTTTAATTGATATTGAAGTACTTTATGTTGCATTTTAGTTATGAAACCATGAACACATTGTAACATGTGTTGAAATGAACGATGTAGTTTGTGAAGAGTTTGTTTCTGGAACCGTGTTGCTGTAAAGCAAAAAGTTGTATACTTATACTTATACATGAATTGGGCTCAGAGTGCTCAGTGCTCACCAACCCCCTTAATATGAGATGAGAGTTACCATCTTGTTGGGAGCATATTTGATGTGTCATTTCAATATAAAAGTTTAAATTATCATTATTATTAATATTTTTAATGAATCAATTTTATTTTACAATCAAATTTGAGATGGTCCTCAAATTCCTCGTGGTGGTATGTCTAACAATTTTGCCTGTTCTGTCATCCTATGGGGACCAAACTCATGAGTACAGAGAATGTGTGACTGACAAGATGCGCTCATGTGACTATCATGACCTTGATATGTCACTAAAGGTGTGTGTGATTATTTCAATCTATCATTGCTTGGTCAATCAATCAATATATTCTGAGCATTGCTGATTTTTTTTGTTTTACTGATTTAATTAATCGTGATATTATTTGATTCAACATGAAACTTCCTCAGATATTTGGATGGGATTGTTTAGGTGACAGCCAATACAATTGTGCCATGGAGATAACTGAGAAACGTGCTTCTTTGGGGAAGCCTCTACTGCAATACAATGGCAGGGTATTTCATTTTAAGATTGCATCTACCTTGATGTTGAATTATTGATTGTTTATCTTTTAAAATGGCTTAGAAATTACAATTTCAGTGCTTCAAAATGTTTATCATTCCAGTCAGTTCTGTCTCAAATTTTGACAGTTTAAAGAAGTAAAATAGATAATGTTGCAGTGTTTTGAAGTTTATTTTATTGTTGATTTCAGTGGGCATTCAAGAGATATCTAGGTATGCAAGAACCAGCATCTGTATTTTTCTCCTTCTGCAATGGCTTTGCAGTGTTTTTGGGGATATCAAATCTTATCAGTAGAGTTCCTGTTACATACAACCTCTTCCACACATGGCTGGCTTATGGAATTGTGAGTAGGACATCATTCAATTGTTTAAGATGTGGTTGTTACATATAACATTCATTTGAGCAAGATTTTACCTCTTGATATTCAAATTAACAATCATCCACTTCAACTTCAGGTGTGTTTGATCACATGGTTTGTCTCTTTTATCTTCCATGCTAAAGACACCCAAACAACAGAGATACTAGACTACCTTGGAGCAACCACAATGGTTATGCTGTCACTTTACTGTATGTTGCTGAGGATTTCTGGCAGGGACCAGTTCGGGAAGATAAAAAATAAGCTGTAAGTTCATTGTTATGAAAAGCAAACAGACTAAAGCAATGATCTACTGATAGTTTTGGAAAATTATGATTCTTTCATCAGCATCTGTATGTGAATTTTAGTCCTTTTCAATGGGAGCATGCTGTCAACAATAACAATAACATCCAACAATATTATAAAATCATTAGACTTTTCTGTCGTTGTTGTTGATTGCTACAACTTTTGATAGAAGTTCTGTTGTTGGTAGATATTGCAGCTATACTGTCTTCTCACTCTTCAGGAACTACAAGTATGGTTTCCCAATCTTCGTTCTTTGGCTCTACCACTCCTACAACTTGGGGTTCTACAAGAAAATAGACTATGGTTACAACATGAGGTTCAACGTTTTCATTGGTAAGTGTTTGATTTAGCAAAAAGAATGTGAATTATGAACAGTCATAGATTGTACTGATTTGTTGCCAATACAATGAATTTCCTCATGACCTTATAATTAAATGTGTACTAGTTTTTGTTGACATATAATGACATTTTAGTCTCATATGTCAACAAAAAACTATAGACACCTATAAAATTTCAGGTGTCACACATCACATGATACTGCTTGGCTGGGGACTCTGGGTAAGTCCTAAATGTTTACACTGTTTAATTGATTAACGATATATATGCGTAGTAAGTAGCACAGATAATTAGCATACTGGTATACCTATTTTAAAGCTTTCAATAATCGCCCTAATTATTGACATCCATCATTTGCATTCTTGATGAGCTTTCAACAGCTCCTGGCCATTTGAACACAAATGAAATATCGTTCTTTACAACACATAGCATGGTAAAGTTGTGCTCACTGCTCACCTAAATCTCCCGAATGATATGAAGTGTTTTAAAACTTATAGTGAAATTCGAATTAAAATTTAGCTTAAGAATCTTATTAATATGTAAATTATTACAATACTAATTTTACACCTTGCCACCTATTTTTGTTTGCTCTCATGAACATCAAGTAAGCCGTGTTATATATTTTGGAGAGTAAATTATCGAGTTCAATATTCATGAAACATCATCCACATCATTGTTCTTGTATGATATGTGATGCGAATAATGTAACAGCTAACTGATTCTTATATATAATACGAAAGGAATTGTGTACCTTAGTAGTTACTTAGATCTTTAGATGCCCAATTTAACCATACAAAGTAATGACTATATGTGTGATAATGCAAGGTCCATCAACATTGTATAGTGTATATTGTGTACAACTGTTGCCTGGTGTATGATTGAAAATGTACTCGACCAACCAAGACTCGTCGTTATTATTTGAGACGATAATCACATGAACCCCTTATTTTAAAAACTTCTCGTATCATTTGAACGTAATTTCAGCTTACTCCCTAAACATTTTCTTTTGGATTATCCAATTATGGGTTTATAATGGCTTTCTTCCTTCACATATTACTTGATCACCTAGGCCCTAGGGGGGAGGGGGTCTGAATAATAACGTTACATGTTATTAACTAATACAACTTCTGTAAAGCTGTAAACTTGATTACGAGGTGGTTCATTAAAAATCGGCCAAAAATTGATTAAGTAATATATAAACAATCCCTAACACACCACTCTTAACCCCGGTAATGACGTCATCAACACACCATTCTAACCCCTGATAATGACGTCATTAAACCCTGTTTTTCAGAACTGGAACTACCGGCCGCACATCAAGAAAGCCGTCTGGGTCATCGTGTTCTCCTCCCTTGCTCTTCTTCTGGAGGTATAATTGCGTCAGATTATAGATATATAGGTATAATAGGCTTAGATTACACGAATGTAGGTCACGTGATTACAGATTTGAAATAGCACCATCTTTGTAAGAGATTTTTAGCACTTTTCTCAAATGGTACCATTTTTGTTGATGATTTTTCGCCCCATTTTCAAATGTTACCTTTTTGTCGCCTAATTTTGGTGCTACCCTGAAACCGTACTATGGATGGTCACCCATCCAGAATCACGTAGTATTTTGCAGTGGTAAGTCAAGCTACCTTGGAGACGTTTTATTAAGAATTATGTCATGATGGATTTGAACCTTTAAACCCCCCAGACTCATTAATAATATTCTTCAACTTCAGACATAGTTGAAATTGTATTTATAAGCTTCCATGACGTGTTAATCCCATTAATATTCGTGGGGGGGGGGGGGACTTACCTCGTTGCTACGGTGAATAGAAATTAAACTCTTGAGTCTCATAGATTTGACCTCGCAGTTTGAACCGCAGTTTAGTGTGCGCGCCGTGCGGCGTGTAGACATGTTATTCATGTCTTTACGCCGCGCAAACTTACGCCGCACACACAAAACTGTAGTTCAAACTGTCACCGTTTAAAGTTGTTTCTCTAGAACTTCAAGTTGTTTCTCTAGAAGTTGTTCTCTAGAATTTTAACATTCATTTGTTTCAGCTGGGGGACTTCCCGCCTTACTACGGTGTGTTTGATGCCCATGCCCTGTGGCACGCTGCCACCGTACCTATCACTGTCATCTGGTGGAGGTAATCAGAGGGGCGTGTCGAACTCCTACGTGCGCGGCGTAATTGTGCGCGGCGTAATTGTGCGCGGCGTAATTGTGCGCGGCGTAATTGTGCGCGGCGTAATTGTGCGCGGCTCAATTCCTGTTATTAACAGCCACTGAGACGCGCACGATTACATCGCACATTGAAAAGCCGCGCACATAGGAGTTTGACACGCCACCGTAAGAGTGTGTTTAGTGTTATGATGATTTTATTTATTATTACGTAACAGCGCTGACTTTTGGCAAGTTCGGAACGATATTAAGTCCATTATTTCCATAGTCAATCATTAAACTCGGCAAAAGTAACAAAGGCACCCGGCTTCAAGCAGGGGCCTCAAGAGTAAGGTGCAACAAATGTCATTGATAATACAATCTCATAAATGATACAACAATCAAAAATCTGGGCTATAGTATCTGCGGATATCAACTAGAATCATTATAAATTATTGTACAAAAACTTATTAGACTAATACACTGCTATATAATACTGCACTAACAATATCAAAGTTGAGAAAAGTTGACTTTAAGCACTGACAGTTACCGAAATTTAGAGAATTCAAGGACACATATTTTGATACTATACAGTATTATACCGAGATAAACAATAATCGTCATAACGAATTAAAATTATTGAAAGCTCCATAGTACAACACACTATTATCTAACTGAAGTTGAAGTCTCTTGATATTGTTCTTCATGATATTAAGGTCTCTACATTTGTGTCATAACAATTTCATCAACATAGAGATGTTCCTGGTCAGTGTCATCCGCTTCAGTGCTTCAACAACCAACGCTGCATTCTTTTACTCCTCTCAATATTTATCCACATTCTTGTTTTCTGCATTCTCCTCTCCTTCCTTTTCTACAGCTTGGAAAATTGTTGCCTCTTCAATTTCCAGTGTATCTTTAGGTTGCTGTTTGGCTTTCATTTGGAATAATTTCACCACAGAAAAAGATAGTGCTAGTATTAGGACTAGCGAGGCGATTACTATTCCTACAATAGCCAACGCGTGGACTTTAACTAGCGAAGTCTTTACACAGTCGATGCAAACCTTCTTTCCCGTTTCACTGCAATAGTAATGCTCTGTTGGGAAACATGGTGTTCCACAATCAGCTCCGTAATACCCTGTAGCACACGTGTTGCACTCATCACCAGCCCAATTGAAGGAACACGCTTTGCTTCCATCGTCCTTGCAAGTGTACTTATGTTCATCTGGTATGCAGTATTTGTTACAAACTCCAACTGGGTGATAGTTTTCCTCACATGTCTTAGCCCCCTCTTCGCTACAAGTGTAGTAACCTTCAACAGGCTTGCAGTATTTGTTACAGACTCCAACTGGGTAATAGTTCATAGCACATTCCGTGCAATCCAAACCAGCCCATCCCACTTCGCAAACATCACAATTCTCTCCTGTCTGATGTTTACCACAAACGCAATTATTCTCAGAACTGCGTGTTATGTCAATACATACTTTCGTTCCCGTTTCACTGCAATAGTACTGCTCTTCAATTTACAGTAAATCTTCAGGACCCAGTTTGGCTTTCATTTTGAATACTTTCACCACAGAAAATAGAGCAAGTAATAGGGTTACGGAGGCAATTACTATCCCTCCAATAGACAACGCTGTGGCATCAATTGGCGATTCTTTCGCACAGCTATTTTCAGAACTGCGTGTTATGTCCATGCATACTTTTTGCCCCGTTTCACTGCAATAGTACTGCTCTGTTGGGAAACATGGTGTTCCACAACCAGCTCCGTAATACCCTGTAGCACACGTGTTGCACTCATCACCAGCCCAATTGTAGGAACACGCTTTGCTTCCATCGTCCTTGCAAGTGTATTTATGTTCAACTGGTTTGCAGTATTTGTTACAAACTCCAACTGGGTGATAGTTCATAGCACATTCCGTGCAATCCAAACCAGCCCATCCCACTTCGCAAACATCACAATTCTCTCCTGTCTTATGTTCAGCACATATCTTAGCCCCCTCTTCGCTACAAGTGTAGTTGCCTTCAACTGGTTTGCAGTATTTGTCGCAGCCTCCATCAGGGTAATAGTTCATAGCACATTCCATGCAATCCAAACCAGCCCATCCCACTTCGCAAACATCACAATTCTCTCCTGTCTTATGTTCAGCACATATCTTAGCCCCCTCTTCGCTACAAGTGTAGTTACCTTCAACTGGTTTGCAGTATATGTTACAGACTGCATCAGGGTAAACGTTTTCGACACATATCTTAGCTCCCTCATTGCTACAAGTGTAGTTACTTTCAACTGGTTTACAGTACTTGCTACATGTACTCGTGTAGTAGTAATCCGAGCAATAGTTACAACCTTTACCACCGAAATGTGGGTCACACGATATTTTTATCTTTATTTGAAGATACCCATACGGATTGCTCATATTAAACTGAACAGCAGTCCATGTGCTACTGGCTGTTATACCATCGTAGGGTATCACTAGGTCCACCAAGTTACGTAATAGATTATCGTATTGACCGTCATCGTCCCACACCATTGTACGCAGGTTCACAGTGCCATTGGTTTTAATGTTGAAGCTGTACTCCGACTTTATCTTTGGAGTATCCGTGTCAAAGTTAACTGTATCGGAGTCTGCTACACGACCTGTACTCTCAACATACACTAACCTATCCGGTGTAGAGTCGTATACTTCCAGTCTATAAAAGTAGAAATCACAGTACCCGGCTTCATCATGGCTGTCACAATGTGATGTGTCGTAGTATTGTACGAACTTGAGGTACCCAGTTCCTGACTGCAATGTTGGTACCTGGGGAATAATGGTACATGATCTAATTGATTAGAAATGACGTATGCCAAAAAATACTCCGCGCTATAAATTATACATGGTTGACCAAAAATGCAAGAATCAGCCAAAAAATCAAGATCTCGAAATCAAAATGCAAAATTCTATCGATAGAAATTTTGAAAGTAGAAGACTTAATTAAGTTCACTGTGATAGCTGAATTTATACGAACCATGATAAACTATAAATTTCATAACGTATGTGTGTGTGCAGATCAATCGATTGACAGAGTGCTCGATGAAGAGGTGCGAATTAACTGTTCGACTCTCAAATTTCTATATAAATTCTGTCGAAAGTGTAATAAAACTGCGCATCCTTATCGAGCCCTCCGTCAATCGAGCGATCTTCACTAATAAGTATGTGTAATAGCCCGATGAGAGCAGTTTAACTTACCGTTAGTGCTGCGAGAATGAGGACCCAGAAAATGTTGGTAGAACCATAGGTCAGGAGCATGTTTTCTTCTCACGAAAGAAAATAGGAAATTATCGAACTGTGTTGATTAAATATTCACAATCGAAATATGAGAGGATGCGCGCTGCACCTTCTGGTGTTTCAACGTGAATGCCACTTGTTGTAATTATAAGGGTATGTTATCAAAATTTTCGTTTTTAGGCTTCCAATTTTCGTTGAGAATCGTAGTAAATGATTCGAGAGACATGACGTAGGTAGTTCGGGGTTTAGAAATCAGATTGCCAAAACAAAGAATTTATTGTTCGGCTGACTTTTATCAGCCGACCAATAACGACTTTACTTTCCCACACGTGACAGCTATCAACCAATGACAGTGCTTCTACACTTTTTTGTGAGCGAAGTGACCATGTCACGTGAGTCACGATTCTTGACGGAAGTCACTAGAAATATTAACAATTAAACAGGTGTTGTCCTGTGATTCTCCGACATAATTTCACGCTTTCATGACTTTCATTCAATCGAGCGACATATGGTCACGTATGCTCACATATGCACATAAAATGTGATACGCTCGAAAATTTGTCACAAATTTGTCACAAATTTATAACGATCTAATTTATGATTTTTCATCTTTCCCTAGATGCTCTTAATGGTACTGTGAACTTCCTCGGAAAAATGAAAGTTGTTAAACTGCTATAACGACTATGTAGGTAATTTCTTCCACAGTAAACATACCAACTTTTATAACGATCTAAAATGTGCATTGCTATATCAAAACTAACCGGATTTTATCCCCAGGTTCATTGTGGACGATTGTGTGTTTGAGTTCAACGTTTACAAACGCAAGGTGGTGTAGTCAAGCGCTTCTGAAAAGTGAAAGGGGGACGGATCTGCGAGAGATCCCAGAGTAGGAGATCCTGCCCTCAAACGCAAGGTGGTGTAGTAAAGCTCTTCTGAAAAGTGAAAGGGGGACGGATCTGCGAGAGATCCCAGAGTAGGAGATCCTGTCCTCTGAAAGGGGGACAGATCTGCGAGAGATCCCAATTCTCAGTGCAGGAGATCCTGTCCCCTCTAAAAGAGGGATGGAGATCGGCGAGGGATCCTGTTCCCCGTTGGGCAGGCCCTCCACTGCACACAAGAACCTACCTACCTTTGGGTACCTTTGGGTGAGTTAAGCTGGGATCACATCCGGATACGGCATCGTGCACCTTCTCCGACTTCTCGATCTGAAGTTCCATCAACAAAGTTGCATAGGCTCCAGTCCAAAAGAGAGTTGTTATTCACAGCAACATAACCCTTGATTGGTGGCGTGTCTGGCACTTTTTCTAGGAACCCACCAAGTTTGGCTTTTAACTCATCAAGGGATTCTGCTTTGTTTACATCTTTGGGCAACAGGTTCCATAGCCTAGCTGCTGTGACACCAAAGGAGCATTCATATCTTGATTGAACGACCCTTTGTGCTCTGGGGTTCAGTGCTCTGGGGTTCAGTCCTGTATCTCTCTCTCTCCAGCGGTGTGGTCTCCGTGGTTTTAAGCAGTGACCAGTCCCCCAAGACAGCAGCAATTATACTCTAAGATTCTCTAAAAAGCGTAATTAAAATAATTATATTTGCGAGGGTCTCTATGCAATTGTATTGTTCAGATTTACAAAGGGTGTATACAAATTAGGCTTTCCATTATCGGTAACAAATTTTTATCTAGATAAACCGATAATTATTTCGGTTTTATCTAGATAAAATTTTTATCTAGATAAAATCTATCAGTTTTTAAAAACTTTTTTTTGCCACTGTCAATCTGGTTACTTTCGCTAAATATACGTCAGTCTGATATCATGGTGATTGTTGATACACCCGACTGGCGTTAGTGAAAAGTGAGACTGTTGTTATTGATAACACTATGTCCAAAAATTGTCAATGATACGTAATAGTGGTGCTTCCGATTGGTATCAGAGTTCATTCAGGTTTGAGGTTGATATCATTGATTTGTCAGTGTTAGACTGATGCAATTTATCCGTCAGAACGGTATTAGGAATACTATACAGCAGACTAGGTCAGAGATGCGCCCGAAAGGTATCAATCATGCATCAGATTGGTGTCAGTGATACGACAGACTGGTGTCAGTGAAAAGTCACACTGCCAGACTGGATCATTGATAGGCAGACTGGTGTCAGTGATAAGTCAGACTGGTGTCAGTGATACGGCAGACAGGTGTCAGTGATACGGCAGACTGGTGTCCGTGATACGGCAGACTGGTGTCAGTGATAAGTCACACTGCCAGACTGGTGTCATTGATACGGCAGATTGGTGTCAGTGATAAGTCAGACTGGTGTCTGTGATACGGCAGACAGGTGTCAGTGATACGGCAGACTGGTGTCAGTGATACGGCAGACTGGTGACAGTGATACAGCAAACTGGTGTCAGTGATACGGCAGACTGGTGTCAGTTATACTGCAGACTGGTGTCAGCAGTCAGTGATAAGTCAGATTGGTGACAGTGATACGGCAGACTGGTGTCAGTGATAAGTCACACTGCCAGACTGGTGTCATTGATACTGCAGACTGGTGTCAGTGATAAGTCAGACTGGTGTCAGTGATACGGCAGACTGGTGTCCGTGATACGGCAGACTGGTGTCAGTGATAAGTCACACTGCCAGACTGGTGTCATTGATACGGCAGACTGGTGTCAGTGATAAGTCAGACTGGTGTCTGTGATACGGCAGACAGGTGTCAGTGATACGGCAGACTGGTGTCAGTGATACGGCAGACTTGTGACAGTGATACAGCAAACTGGTGTCAGTGATACGGAAGACTGGTGTCAGTTATACTGCAGACTGGTGTCAGCAGTCAGTGATAAGTCAGACTGGTGACAGTGATACGGCAGACTGGTGTCAGTGATAAGTCACACTGCCAGACTGGTGTCATTGATACGGCAGACTGGTGTCAGTGATACGGCAGACTGGTGTCAGTGATAAGTCAGACTGGTGTAAGTGATACGGCAGACTGGTGTCAGTGACACGGCAGACTGGTGTCAGTGATAAGTCAGACTGGTGTCAGTGATACGGCAGACTGGTGTCAGTGATAAGGCAGACTGGTGTCAGTGATACGGCAGACTGATGTCAGTGATACGGCAGACTGGTGTCAGTGATACGGCAGACTGATGTCAGTGATACGGCAGACTGGTGTCAGTGATACGGCAGACTGGTGTCAGTGATACGGCAGACTGGTGTCAGTGATACTGCAGACTGGTTTCAGTCATCTATAGCAGATTGTTAGTGTCTGTTATACGTCTGGCCAATGTTAAATACTTGATGTGTGTCTGTGACACGACAGAATAGTGTCACTGGTGCCAGATTTGTGTCGGTATCAGTTATCCATTAAACAAGTGTCAGCGATACATCAGGATAGTTTCAACTATACATCAAATAGGTGTCTGTGGTATGTCAGACTGGTGTTGGTGATTGGTAAGAAATGTACCAGTGACATGCTTGACTGGTGGCAGTGATCCTTCGGACCGGTGAAAGTTGAAACCAGTCCAATTTTACAAGCACTTCTCAACGCCAGCTAATGCTATTTTGCTATTTTATCTAGATAAAAATAATTTTTATCTAGATAAACCGATAATTTATTTTGACGAATTATCGGAGATAATTATCGGTTTCGATTATCGGACTGGAAAGGTGTATACAAATATGTACTGTACAAAGGTATATAATATACTGTATAGTCAAGCTGATATTTGGAACCAGAGGTATCGTTTCTGACGATTTGATGTATTATAAATCACTTATTTAACCGCCATCTTAAGTATAGAATTGAATAGACTACATTATAGATTTGATTATTCCATATTATGATATCGTTGAATTTGTTATCTTGAATCATTATCTTGAATTTACTATGCATGATACTACTCCACTATATGGAATTGGAATTATTTACGATTTGCATCTTTTACTGTGCGTCTTAATAAGTAGGCTGGTAGGGGCGTTTTTCTTAAAATATTATTCATTTCACTTCTCAATCTTTTTCTATCGTAGTCAGAACAGATTTTCATTATTTTTTAAACAAATACCTACGTAAATAAATACCTACGTAACTGAATGATGAATTGATTTTCAATTGGGACTTATTGATATCTATGCTGGCCCGAATTAACAAGTACCATTCATGATTCACTTGCCAAATAGTTCAATTTAAAACAAGGCTTTCTGGAAAATTGCTGCCTATATTATCAATTATTATTAATATGTTTTAATTGTTAATATTCTTTAATATTTGCTAACTTGCTATTTGATATGACGTAGAATTTGAGTATATTATATGTGATATGTAATTATCATGGAGTAGAATAGCAGCTCCAAAACGCCTGCTTTTTGAATACAACCGAGGTGTTTACCTTATCACCTTATTTTGTGTATGCTACTGGGTTTCAGGTTTGGTAATATTGTCTTTTCCAAGTGTTGTATTACTCTGCATATAACATACTGATTACTGCTGTATTTAAATGATAACATTGTAGAAACATATGTGAAATATAAGAACTACCGGGGCAGATTTTATTGTTCTCAGGGTTTTGATTGGCTTTTGCGTGGTTTTATTATTCTGCCAGAGCAGCAATGAATGGCACTGCTGTGTTTGTTTGGGCACCTTTGATCTTGATTTTTCTCCCAGCGTACCTTAGATTATTATACATAGGTTTTATGAAATGATTGAACGGGCATAAGCATTAATTAAGCTGAGATTTGACGTTCGTTAGGAATATGTGAATACTTCTGACATCTCAAAGCAATGAACTGACAATCCAAGTATCCATTTCGATGCATGAAAAACGCTATGAATTTCAGCTTGTTTTGAGATACTAGATATGTTATGCTGTACGTATTATAATAAATTAATATTGTTATTTTGATGATCGCATATTATATATGAATTTTCTCTTTCATTTATTGTCAGTGTTTCAATACTCGTTTAAAAACCAACAAAGAAATTAGAAGAATCACAAGTTAGCCTTTATTAGCCTTGTAAGTCAGTGATGAATAAGATTTCTTTGTGGTTCTTGATGAACCGAACTCCTAATTGAAAAGCCCTGCTTAAAATTGGTAAAATTGGTGTTTGAACTTTTACCAAAATTTACAGAACCATCCATTCACTACTATTTGTATTCTATTCACTTGTATTTAAGGTTTTATAACAAAAGTAGGCGTGAATAAGACTCCATTATCCTCCATTATCGGCCCACTATTACCCTTTCCCGACCTCCAACACCCCATTTTAACCCTACAGTAGCTATGACTGACAGTAGCAATTACTTACACCTCATTTGAGCCACAAAGTAGCTATGACTGACGCTGACGCAGTGAGTGTCCGGGTCGTGGCCCGGTTCCGGCCTTTCAATGAGAAGGAAGTGGCTCTCAACATGTCAACAAACGTGTACAAGTTCATTGGGGATGAGTGTGTCAACGTCAATGTAAGGGAATGTTTCATCAGAATTTGTAGTTATGACTTAATGTTTGACTTAGCATTTGCTGTACTGTAGTTTGTCCTTTCTTCAAAACTGTACTGAACGAAATTGAACCCTTTCCCACATAAAACAGGAAGTTATATTTCAAATGTCAATGGTAAAACGTACGTGTTTGACAAGATTTTCCGGGAGCAAGCCACCCAAGAAGAAGTGTACAACTGCGCTGCTAAACCAATCGTTGCTGGTCAGTCAATTTTCATTCATATTTTGTTGTCTTATTCGTCCTGAAGTAAGGTACGAATATTCAATGTTTTTAGCTAATTTGATACCTTAAATTAAGCGTACTAAAGCATTGAATTTCACCCTCTGTCCTTTAGTTTTCACTTTGGGCCTTCTAATGATTTATACCCACCAAACTGCTAACCGAATAGAGATACATGGGCCCACATTTCACATTGAACCTAATTTGCCTTGCTTAAGAGTGTTCTGGTGTCAGTCAGAGGCTCTAGGGGCAAATCACCTAGAGTAGCAGAACTTCCAATATCATGTTTATCATTTAACTTGGTACCAAAAGGCCTCACTTATAATTCTTTTGTTCCAAATAAACCATAATTTTCAATCTTTCTTCATGAGTTTGTAGATGTCAATTGACATTGGGTTTCTTTATATAACTTAACTGTTTTTATTTTTACTATTTGAAGTTTTGAATTTTTAGTTGTTTATCTAGGCAGGCAGTACTTATTTAGTACTGTTTCTAATTTAAATTATTATTGACTGTGAGATCTTTACACAGGTAAAATTTATCAAAATCAGGTTTTTTTACCTTTTAACTTTTATCTAATCTTATTATAATGAACAGTTTGTATTTATTGATATATTTAATTTATTGAATGTATGATACACCACTTGTCATGGACACCTGGTGCTTTCTCAGCCTATGTAATACTTATTTTATATTTTTATTAAAAAAAAAAAAAAAAATTTGTCGTCTTGATAAAATCCAAATGTGTCGATACGTCCATGACAGATTCATATCGTAGCTCAATGTACCAACTTATCACTTCAACAACAAAACATGTGGCTATTGTGGCTTACGGAACCGTTTATTCCTTCCATGGTGCGTTTTCAATTAATTTTGTATGCGATAAAAAGAAAGCTGTTAATGGATTGGCAAAAATGTGCGCCTAGCGGTCACACTGTTATTGGCAAAATATGGCTCGTTTATGTAACGCGCCGCGACATTATTATTCTTAGACATTAATTCGAAGTCTGGGTTTGATATGCGCGCGCGATCGAATCAAATATTTCAGCCACGAACTGAAATTCCGTTGAATTTCCGAAATCTTCAGTTTCAAATCTTCATTTGCGTTGTAGAAACTACGTTGAATTTCCTACATTACTTTCAAACCACCCATTTCTCGAGCAACTGCAATTTTCTGAGACGCTTTTAATTGGAATTTATTTGCTGACATTCTGAATGGTTACAATGGAACGATATTTGCGTACGGTCAGACATCAAGCGGTAAAACGCATACGATGGAGGTAAGGTTAAAGTCGTTGTTAATTTGTTATTCGCTTCTAAATCCCGTTCGAAATAATTCCCAATCCTATGAAATCTCCTTTGATTTATGACAAATTCATCAATTTCTCAATTCGTCCTTATTTAAGTTGACATGAACGTATTTAATGTATTTAACGTATTTCAGGGAGTCCTGGGTGACCCAGACTGGCAGGGGATCATACCACGGATAGTGGACGATATATTCAACTACATCTTCAGTATGGAAGAGAACGTTGAGTTCCACATCAAGGTTTCATACTTTGAAATCTACATGGAGAGAATCCGGGATCTTCTTGATAGTGAGTATTTGAAAAGATTTGGTTTTATGTCGTTTAGATTCTTTATTTGGCGATCATGGTAATGCCTCAATTTCAACTGATTGAATACAGTATTTAGGTGCGAGTCTTCAGTAATTTGTGTGAGTTTGACCTCATGACACTTTAAATCTCTGTGTCCTGACCCCAGCCATGACCTTTCATCTCACCCAACGCTGTTACCCAAACCCTGACCCTAAACCAACACACTTAAACCCCTAACCAAAACAGTGTTTCTTGTATTGAAATGTCTGTTCCCCAAAGGTCCTTTCCCCGAAAACAACACACTTTAACCCCCAACCCCTATAGTGTTTCGTGTAATGAAATGTCCGTTCCCCTAAGGTCCCGGAACCAACACACTTACGCACTTAAACCCCCTCAGCCACGAAGACAAACCTGCCCATACACGAGGACAAAGCTCGTGTGCCGTATGTGAAGGGTGTTACTGAGAGGTTTGTAGGCAGCCCAGAGGAGATAATGGATGTTATATCCGAAGGGAAGCAGAACAGAGCTGTCTCTGTGACCAGTGAGTGATGGGGGCTATTTAAAATAAATGTTAGTAAGAGAAACTAATTTAGCTTCTTATAGGAACATAACCAACTCCGTTTATTGATGATTTTTCAGTGCAAACTCAATTCTTCTCCGATTTATTATAATGAATCAATCATCAGATTCCTCTTCGTTGAATTCTCAGGCCATTCATTCAATTCTCTGGCCATTCACTTAGATATCTGGAAAAACACCCAGTTTTACTATGATTATACACAGTACACACTGATTACCCGAAATTAACTCACCTTGATATTTCCCCACTTCGCTCAGATATGAACGAACACAGTTCCCGGTCTCACAGCGTCTTCCAGCTCTCCATATCCCAAGTGAACATGGAGTCCCAGCAGAAACTCAATGGGAAGCTTTATTTGGTGGATCTGGCTGGGAAGTGAGAAGGTACACGGAGAAATGCCCTGAATAGTAAATACTTTTGTATTTTATGCATTTTTATGCAGTTTCTGTGCCTTTTATCTAAATTAAACTCAATATTCGAACTATTGTGTGTATTTATTTTACATATTGGGAATGTGTCATGAATTCTGCATTTGATGGACCTATATTTTGTCTTATTCTGACTGTTGGCCTGTTACATGGCAGTGATATATCCATGTGGTCATATATAATGCCATATGCCACTGATCTTTTAGGTATTAGTAAAACGCAAACTTCCATTATCAGTGATATCATGTTATTGTTATTTAGTCACTTATATCCCCCTCTCCAGGTCAGTAAGACTCAAGCAGCTGGCATGACACTAGATGAAGCCAAGAACATCAATAAATCCCTCTCATCCCTTGGAAACGTCATCGCTGCTCTGTCGGAAGGGCAGTCCCACATCCCCTACAGGGATAGTAAAATGACACGAGTACTACAGGAAAGTCTTGGTAAGTTTGACCCCAGTGGCAGAACTTCACTGACCCAGTGATTATGGTTCGGAAACCAATTAATATCAGCCACATTTTTCTGTTACCTTTCTATATGTGTGGAAATTTCAGAAGGCGTTGTCAGAAGTCCCGACATATTCGTTAAGTTACTGTAGAATGACAGTTAAAATCCGTGAAATAGCATTAAAACGGCTGCAAAAATGGTAGTGAATTGTTGTACTACTTCTTGTTAGTTAATTGGAGTTTGAGATGTTGTTTATTCTGTTACTGTCTATGTTATCTCGTTTTAAGTTTAGCCGAGCAGTTTTCAATTTTGAATAACAAATTTCTCACTACTATAATCATTAATCTTGGCCAATTCCTTAATTCATCACAAAACTATCGATTGCGGCAAATGGCAATCTGGAGGAACGCCGGAACTTTCTCTAGACAGCCTCAAATGCACCTGAGATTGGTCACTTAACTTCATGAACTCACCACGTCATATCATGATAATGACGTCACCCTCTTTCTCTATCTTCCAGGTGGAAACGCCCGGACCACCATCGTGATTTGTGCGTCCCCCTCTCCGTACAACGAGAGCGAAACGAAGTCTACTCTGCTCTTTGGGACGCGAGCCAAGACGATCCAGAATACGGTGTCGGTGAACGTGGAGCTGACAGCTGATGAGTGGCGGGCCAGGTAAGAGTGTGAGAGTATGTTAATCTAGTAGAGTTCGGGGGTAGGGTTAAGATTTGGAAGACAGATGTTAATTACGTGAGGCAGAGTCGGATTAAGGGTAAGGGGGGAAGGGTAAGGCATGGTATGGAAATTCAGTAATTTTTGATTGATGTTTTTGATACCACCCTTTTTAATATCACTCAGATATTTTGAACGCAGAACTTGTTAATCATTTGTTTTGAGTTTCTTCTTATCAAAACAACATTTCCTTGCGTTTAAAATGCTTATGTTCAGGTATGAAAAGGAGGTAGAAAAGAACAAGCGGCTGAAGTTGCTGCTGTCTAAATGTGATAAGGAGCTGCAGCGGTGGAGGGCTGGTAAGTTTTCCATCAAATCACGTGACATTGTCAAGATAATTTCAGTAATATTCAGTAAAACCGAAAACCGTAGGATATGTTTGATTTGAATACACTTCATTCCAAATTTTTCAAGAAATACCATGATTTATCTTCAGGGTTACCCAGGCATCCTTTCCCCTCATTTTCCGTTATTTCAGGTGAAGCGTCTCAAATCCATAATGCTCTTACAGATAATTCCCCACTTTTCCTTTAAATAATTCCCAACGAACTCCTTTATTTAGGAGAGACAGTCTCGGAAGAAGACCAGACCCGGGTCCAGGGCTCAGATGAGAGTGGTCTGAAAGCCAGCAGTACAGGATTCGACCTGTCTCCCTCCCCTTCCACAGCCAGTATCAGCAACTTGCTGGGGTCAGCAATGCGTCAGAGGCTGATAGAGTTGCATTCGTCAAGGTAGAAATATATGATACTTTTATCATATATACCTTGTTCATCAGAGTTGCAAATTGTGATGCAAGATATTTTAGCAGAAATTTAATGATGCACATGCAGTACCGTATGTATTTCGCCAGGATTGATTAATTTTCATTGGGCTAGCGATTCATTTAACGCATGGTCAATTGAACATAAGCTATTTTCACATTTTCATCTAACATTAATTGTTACAAGGAGCGGGACAGTCTGTACAAGGCATTGGATGACAAGGATGATGAGATCAATAAGCAGAGTCAGGCGTTGGAGCGCCTCAAGAACGAACTCGATGACGAGAAACAGGTCAGAACCCTCTGACGTTTCCTCTTACAAATTGTGTTGGAATTGTGCCTTTGTCGATCGCTGATCAATAATTAATTATAAAGACGATCGATAAAAAAGGGATTGATTCGATCATCCATTTTATTGTTCTGATATTCTAATTCTATGTATCGATAATATTAATGATGGTATCCTGATTCCTGAGATCATCAGGACATTGATCAATCAGAGCGCAAACTTGCCCACTGATTGATCAATGTTCTGATGACTTCAGATTATGCGTAACCATCTGTCCGGCAGGCGTCTGCTCTGGTGGCCCAGCAAAACGAGCATCTGGGACAGGAAATGCTGAATATCGACATGGAGCGGGAGAAACTTCAGGAGGAGATCAAACAGGTCATGGCAGCGCTCGAACAGGTAAGGTATACATCATACATTTCATACATTGTACACTATACATTGCTTACATTATACATTGTATGAGTTGTATACGTTATATATTGTAATTATACATTATAAAATATACACGTTTCCCAGGTTGCAGCTAATCTGGACGAGAAAACCGAGGAAGTGGAGACGCGGATCAAGGAGAACTGCCGGATTGCTTCCGAGATGGATACCAAGACCCACGAAGCGGACAAAGCCAAGACCGCCCTCGAGCAGTGGAAAGTCAAGTACAACCAGCAGACTTCGCGGAGTGCCAAAGGGATCTCCGAGATCATTCAGGAGCTCGCTGGGATCGGAAGTAAGTTGAATTTGGGGGAGAACCCTTGGATTTAGAGCCTGAAGTTTTTCCTAATATCCTTTGTTTTGATGATTTTAGTTCTGCTTTGGAGTTCTACATATTTAACTTTATATTTCCCTTTTAATTGTATTGTAATTACATTCCTAACTCCCCCTTTTTCCCGCAGACATCACAGGAGAAGTCCTGGACAGTAACCTAGTTGAGGAGGATGTCAATAAGATAGAGGAGCAGTTCACCATGGCCCGACTTTACGCCAACAAGACCAAAACGGTGGTTGAGAGTCTGCAGCAGGAACAACAGAAACAAACAGGTACTTCTTGATAGATTTTTAAACTTTCAATTAAAAAAATTGCCTTTCTCATAAAGTTTACTACTAATTCAGCAATAATCCTAGTTAATCACCTAATAATTTTCTCAGAACATAATCATCATTCGATCGACCGACGTGTCATACATGCCCCTGGCCTTTTTCTTATATATAAAAATGTCCCCTGTCCTCTTCTTGGCCAATTCAATTCATGGAATTGTGGTTTCCCCAAGGCTGCGCCGTTAGGGGACACCTTTTCCACGGAGTGGAAAGCCATGGCAGATTGCCCGGATCGGCAATCTCAGCTCTTGTGAGCTGACACGAGGTGGAATGATCATGTAGAAGTGTAGAACTACAATTTGTGCTCGAGACAAGTAATGATTTATTTGAGACAGTGGCCCAGAGTTTAGGGACAGTGGCCCAGAGTTTACTGCAGCAACTACAAGGAGAAACAAGTTCTTAATCAGGGTTTCCATAATATTTAAAGAAGTTATTACTAAATTGTCAAATAATTTGCTCATGCTTCGGAAAAATTTCCTGATATTTAACCATGAAAATGAGAAAACTGTCATTATTGATATCCCCAGGACAAAATATAATAGAATTTTTATAGAGTAAAGTATAGTCTTTCGAGTTCCTGCAAGTTTAATCTCGATACAACATCAATCACACGGCAAGTCCATTAAATCTAGTAATTTGGAACACCGTAATGGCACCTCCTATCGTTCTCAAAGTCCACCCGACCTGTCCCCGGACCACAATCTTCATCCTCTTCACAGGACACAAAGTCCGAAAGCTGAGGATCCCCATTAGGAGGTATCGCAAGGGTCCATCCTTTATGTCCATCCGAACAGTACTGTGTTATAGGTGTGAGACATTGCTTCCAACATACCTGGGGAACGGACGTTTTACCTCAAAACATTTTACCTCAAAACATTTTACCTCAAAAAAACATTTTACCTCAAAACATTTAACCTCAAAACATTCTACCTCACGGCACTTAAATAATATTTCAACTATAGGCAAAGGTCAGGGTTAGGGCTAGAGTCGAGGGTTTGGGTTACGTTGTTAGGTTTTAGTCAGGGTTAGGGGATAGAGATTAAGTGCTGTGAGGTAAAATGTCTGAGGTTATAAGTCCGTGGAGGGGGGGTCGACCTTTTTTGTTTTTAGGTTTTTTAGGTTGTTTTTTGGAAAAACAAAACAAAAATTATGTCGCCCACCCCCCCAGTCGGGCTTCCAACTTACATTCCTCCTGCATCCGTAGCTACAGAGCGTGCCCTCATGCAAGTCGCATATCCCAATATTCTCCTCGGCGAAAGCACAACCCCTATATTGAGTTTGGCATACAGCCAAGACGGCCATGAGAACAACCAAAAACTCTTTCATTTTATTTCTTTCCTGAGTGATTTGGTGTTTAGTGTTTATACGTCATCTATTAGCAGCAAATTACAGTAGGAACAATGCCTCATTAGAACCAGGAATCATCGAGCAAATAATTTTATCTCTGTATGTAAAATATTCGAACTTCAATGATTGAGATAAGGAAAAAATATGGAAATACAAATATTCATTAAAGAAACAGCGATAATTTCAACCTCGCGTCACTTTTAAGAATCAAGTAAGCAAGTTGATCATAATATCACAAAACGAGCAACAACACGGAGACTGTTGCTCAATTTGGTCTGGAGTTCATGTTCGATTTCAATGCTTAAATACACATATTCGATGGGGCGCGGTCTAGTTGTCATATCAGGTTCGTCTTTAGTAAAGACAAACCTGCCAACTTCTAAAATGATCAGAGATTGATGAAAATTGAAGGAAAAATAAAGACTGCTAAGTTTTCGTCCTGAAGTCATGATCTCTTGACATTGGAAATGGGATATAACTATCGACTTGAAGTTGAAATGTCTGCCAATTTTAAGCAAATATAGCAGTTATTTCCTTTGGAAGAGAAAATAAAACTTT
Source organism: Beroe forskalii (assembly GCA_011033025.1). NCBI lineage: Eukaryota > Metazoa > Ctenophora > Nuda > Beroida > Beroidae > Beroe > Beroe forskalii. Next base: position 161,183 of record WFMF01000239.1, read on the forward strand.
TAGACTCAATTCAGGTCACGTATTAGCAGCTTCAGCAATAAATATGCGCTCAGAATGATAAGGCGGTCGTAATGACGTCATTTACAATTACATTGAGCGTGCTGCCAAATTGTTGAAAATAATCGCCTATTTTTCGTGCGCGGGGTATACTGGAGCTGCTAAAACCGTAATTCAGTACTAAAATCGTGACTGGTCTATTTTATTTATTTTTCTCTGTGAAGGCTGATGGTTCCACTTCCAGTGTGGTGAATGTTCTGGCGATGTTTTGACAGGATCACTGATCACACAATAGCTGTCTTAATCACAAAGACTGACGGATTGTGTTGTGACGGTCACGTATATTGATTATTCATAGATAATAAACTAAGACTTTTCCATTATTGCCGTTCATGGGTTTCAATTATTAAATAATTACATTCAATGATTCTCAAATAATATCAGAGTTTAAGTAAATTGTCAAATAATTTGCTCACGTTTCGGTGAAATTGATTGAAAAATCTGGTCGGGGTCTTTGAGTGAGACCAACTGCAATCTAATTTTTCTAACCCGGAATTGGTTTTCATGACGGAATTAGTTTTCGTTATTAACAGCCAGTGAGCCGCGCATGGAAAAGCCGCGCTCGTAGCAGTTCGACATGCCACCGTTATAGTAAGAAAGCGAAAGCAATATTGAGTTTGTTCTTTATGAACATAGTACCGAAACAAACGGCCCAAGCTGCTGTGTAAATGTCACTGGAGTTAATATGATTTGGAGTTCTATTTAAGGGTCCAATGAACTGTTCAGAAATGTGATCACTATTGTTAATGAGAGAATGAGACACTGTTCCTTTGTTGAATCATCTCAGAGCTTCCGTTGGAAGATGGAAGGTCCATTGAGACCGAATGTCAAGTTATTCTTTTGTCCCCATAAGCTGGTATAGGCACCTGGTCACGGAATTGAAGCTTGGAATATAGCGAACAAAGACAGCTGTTAGCTTGCCCATGGTGTGAATGTTTTTGTGAGGAGTTGTCAATAGGCATTGTAAGACGACTTAATAATGTGTGAACTTAAGTTCAGTCACGATCATCTAATTAGGGACCTTTCAGCTTTCTTGAACTTCATAAGATACTTAATCAATTTTATTACGGCGTATTACCCACAGCCCATTATTTGACATTGACCAATCAACGTACGAGTTGACCGTATAATTCAAAGCGTACTGATTGGGCGATTGGTCAATGCCATGATAATTTCGGGTAAACAAAATATAAACACACACTTTACTCCCCAGTAAACTACAACGAAGCCCTGGAACGAATCACAGTCTTGGAGAGCAGTATCAAAGACGCCAAAGTGGCCGTTGACGAGGGAGAGGCACGAACTTCGCTGCTTCAGGGCGAAATTAAAGAAGCAGGGCGCGGAAAATGAAGCTAGAGGAGGAAATACGGTTTCTTAATGCAGAATGCGCAAGGTACGCTGAGTTTAGCCAAATCTCATCAACCATGATAATTTGACTTGGTCTTATTAAAGCGATTTTTGATAAACTCTACCTTGGGTTGAGTTTCGGGATTAGTTGGAATATCTGAATATAATGAATGGTAGTTTAAATCAAATAAATCCTTGTGTTTGACCAGGTTGGGTGAGTTGGAAGACATGCGTGTGGCTAGCATGAACCAAGGAAAGAAAGAAGCGAGTGAGCTGAAGAGCACACTGGAACAGCAGATCGAGGCAACCAGAGAGAGTTATCAGCGACAGCTAGCTTCTCTGAAGGATGACATTGCGGACAGGTACAAAATTTGGTGATAAACTGAAAAAGACGCGCAAATTTCAAATAAAAACTGTCGAATTTTTACCCCTTCAATTTTCAATTTTATAGAAAAGCAACTTGATCCACTTTTTTTTTATAAACTTCCACCCCTGCCATTTCAGAGAGAAGCAACTGCTGAGCGCAGAACTGAAACATGAAGAAGAACAGCAGAAGCAGCACCGGTTACGATGCCAGTTGGAGGAGGAGCAAGTCAACAAGGAGGTGCGGCCATTGTTCAAATTAGTGATTTCACACGTTACCCCTATTGACATTGTTAATTGGCACTCGCGCGCGCAAAGCGAAAGGATGGGTCAGAGTTCAGACAGCGTCTGTCAGTGTCAAGCGCGTCCAACACTATTCTATGGTTGTTACCTTAATCATCAGGCAGTGCGTGAGTTTTACTGACTGCCAACGTTTTAAAATCCCCTAACTCCCTTCTCTCATCATAGGTTGTGTCCAAGAAGTTGAAGCAACTCGAGTACCAGTTGGAGGTGAAAGCCCGAGCACGCCAAGAAACAAGAGGTACTTTACGAGACAGTGGGATATGAATCTGGGGGATGGAAATTTCAATATTTACTATCTTTAACGTATGATGATGACGTCATATTGAAATTTTTAGGGTATTGAAAATATGGGGATTTTCCCTTTAAGATCCCTAATTTTTAGGGATTTTTCCCCATAAATTCCCTAATTTTCTTCCCCAGGTATCGAGGAAATAGCTAACAAGGAACTGGCAAACATCAACGCTCTGAGAGTGGCGTTTGTGGACGATCTGCAGAGCAGGATAAAGCAGACCAACACGCCGGCAAGCAGCTTTTTAACTGCCCAAACACGCCGGTGGGCAGTTTTTTAAGTTCCCTGACACGCCGGTAAGCAGCTTTTTAAGTGTCCTAACACGCCGGTCATGAGTCTTGTCTGGTGTTGTACTGGGCAGAATAAGGGAACTTGGATTACAAACAATTTTCTACCGAGTTGTTTTTTGCCGCCGAGTTGTTTATAAGAGGTTCCCTTCGTCCCCAGGCAAACGTTAAAAAGTACATGCTACCATGTTACGATGCCGTGTTACGATGTTCATTGACGTTAAAATCCCTTGTAACCCTGGTCGTCCCCCAGGCAACGGACGATAACTCTGAAAGTACGATAGAGCGACAACGAATAGCCTTCCTGGAGAACAACCTGGACCAACTGACGAACGTGCACAAGCAGCTGGTCCGAGATAACTCCGAACTGCGATGCGAGCTGCCCAAGATGGAGCGACGACTCATGGCTAAGATTGAGCGGGTAAGAGCGTAGGAAGATGGGGTCGAAGTCTACTTCACCAACGTAGAAAAACTCGTATTTTACCCGGCAAAATATTAACCGTTTAGTAATCTCACTCACTCCCCCATTCGGAATTCTGATGATCATGGCTATTAATTTTCGTAAGGTTATGGTGACCCCAATTCTCTCGTAATTCTAATTCTCCCCAGGTGAAGCAGCTGGAAGTTGCTCTGAAGGAGAACAAGGAACGAGGTATCGAGGAGAGACAGCGGATGCAGAAGGAAATCGAGCAGATCCGGTCCTGGAGCAGACTTCGCAAGCAGCCTACCCAGAAAACTGCAGCAGCTCATATAGGTGAGTGTTAGCATTCTATTATTTCACGGCTCACATAGGTGAGTGTTAGCATTCTAACTCAAACTGCGCGGCTCATATAGGTGGGTGTTAGCATTCTAGTTGCGCGGCTCACTTAAGAATAAGAGGGTATTAGCATCCTGATTGCGCGGCTCACATAAGCATGACTAGCATTCTAGTTGCGCGGCACATATAGGTGAGTGTTAGCATTCTAAATCTAATTCATTGCGCGGCTCACAATTAGTATTGTGGCAACTCTCCATAGCGGAGATCTTCACAGGGCCCATTTCTACTTCCCCAACCATTGCTAAACTTAATGTTTGATTACTCAATCAACCGAACTACACATTGACTTATATTCACAAAATTAATCTTTCAGCTAAGCCGATCCGAAGTGGGAGCCGAGCTCAAAGCATCAGCTCCGAAGCATCTGCCGTAATCAGGAACACCCCCGAAAAGGCATACGTCGGATCCCGCCGCCATGTGTAATCTTTTCATCCAGTGTGAAGGGTATTTCATGGATGAGACGAAAATAGGACTAAAATGTGAAAATAGGACGAAAATAAGTTAAAAAGACTCCTAGGAGGGAAAAACTTGAATTTGACTGTAGAAACATTGAGTTGATAATTATAATTTAAAGAGAGCGTTGATAATTTATGTTTGAATAAAGGGTTAGGGCTGACTATGAATATGATCAATGTTGATTAGAAATAGAAGTTGATAGTGAATTTTATCCGTGGTGTCTCAAAATCAACCTTTTCAAGCGCATGCTAGATCAACTATCAGTATCAAGATGCCAAAATAGATGAAATTAAAAGGTTTTAGGCTTCTATTTTTAACGAAACTAAGGATACCGCAATCAACATGTAAATTGTGCAGTGGAATTTCCACCCCACTACCCCCCGTACTCTGACCCAATTCCTTCAAGATTATGCTTTATTTATGTTACATTTGCTAAACTCGTATACCCGGACCCCTGTTTGCGTTGCGCGGCGCGCTTCCTCAGATGCGCGCGGCGCATACCTATGTGTATGCGGGCTTAGGAAATGTTACATGATGATGTATTAGATTTTATTTTAATGTATGATATTGATATAATGATATTGATAGATCAAGATGTGAAAAGTAATATTCGTGTAAAAATTGATATGCCAAGATTATAAAATTGTTTTGATGAAATTTTGTTTAATTTGATTTTGCCCAATCTCCTCGATCTCATGACCATTTCTCCAAATAGCGGTGGCATGGTGAACTCCTACGTGCGCTTGCCAGGCGTTGCCTGGCCCCCTGCGCGCGCGACAACGTCTGGCAAATGGCAAACGTGCGCGGCTCACTGGCAGGCAATGAACCGGGCCGCACACGTTTGCCAGGCGTTGCGTTGCGTGGCCCGATTTTTGAAAAAATATGGGGCAGTCTTGTCGCTATGCACAACATGAATCAGTTTCGGACCGAAAGTGCAAGTGCGGTACGTCTCCCATATAAACGGGAGCCTTCATTATCTATGACAATGACGTCACTCAGAAAAATATAATTAAGCGCACCTAGCACTTTAAGGACTAAGGTTATGGTCAGGATTAGGGCCAGGATTTGTCAGGGTTAGGGTTAGGATTAAGGTTAGGGTTTTGGTTGGGGCTATGGTTAGATTTAGGATACAGAAAAAATATGGGAGAGATACCGAAAGTGCTGCCCGCAAATTTCGACCATTTCACTCATATTCATAAAACCATTTGTGAAAGTCCAATCCATACCAAAATTTGCATGGACACAGTTTATGGCATAAGAGTAAGACAGCGTCTGACTCTGTCGTAGGATCCCGGATGTTACCCTACCCACGCGCGCGGCGCAACTTGTCCGTGTCGTACGATGTTTGCTAAACACGTATATCCCTGTGTGGCTCGCGTGTCAGAGGCCGAAAAGCCTTTACACTATAATTTTACATTTTGGAATAATTTGAAGAGATAACATTCACAAACTTTATTTCATTTACATCAAATAATTAAATTACCCTCGCGCGTTACGCAAAATAACATTAAATATGCGACTGTCCCAATATTAAATTAAAGAGAAAACGCGCGAAATTTCAAAAATTCCATTTCACGGATATTGTCCCTGTAAAACATGATTTTTCCTCTAAAATAACGATAAAACAACGTTTATAAAACTGTACCATTCCATGGATCCAAAGCTGTCCTCGTCGCCATTTGATATGTTTCCAGGTGAATAATCTATAATCTCTAATTAAGCACCTACCATACCTCGAAAAAATATTTTTTTGCATGTATCCTGAGTTTGAAATCACAAAACTGCATATTTTTTGCCTAGGTAATTTCTGATTTCATATACCTACAACAAATTAAATTATTCACAGTTTCACGACATCAAATTTCAAAATTTCCTCTCAGTAGCATCCTAAAAGCTCCCTGCATGTTGGGTTGTGGAGCAGGGGTTTCTGGGGCAGCAGCCCCAGAAAACCAGACGTTTTCTATAAATAAATTTGCCGCCTCAATAGGAGTTTAACTCTTAATTCTGTCCTGTTAGTTGAGTCCATTGATAACATGTGAAGCAGGGGTCTGGGGGCGGCAGCCCCCAGAAGCCAGACGTTTTCTATAAATAAAATTGTCGCCTAAATAGGATTTTAACTCTTTCTGTCCTTTAACTTGAGTCGATTGATAACATGTGAAGCAGGGGTCTGGGGGCGACAGCCCCCATATGTTTTCTATGAATAAAATTGTCGCCTCAATAGGATTTTAACTCTTAATTCTGTCCTGTAAGTTGAGTCGATTGATAAAATGTGAAGCAGGGGTCTGGGGGCGGCAGCCCCCAGAAGCCAGACGTTTTCTATAAATAAAATTGTCGCCTCAATAGGATATTATATAACTCTTATTTCTTTATTTCAGCGTAATTTCAGATCATGGTACCTTAGTAAATGAAATGTAGTTACAATTTCTACAGAGATGAATATTAAATCCAGAAGATTGTGATCTGGGGGCAATTTAATATTATGCTTAAAATCGTAATTTTGTTCAACGTACAATTTCTATGAATACAAATACTATTTTTTAATACAAATGAGATTTGAAACATGCATAATTGAAACATGCATAATTTTCATTTCAGTGCTTAAAACATGCACTTTCATTTTCACAGCTACTGACAAGAAACAAGAATCCCTTGATATGGAAAATCGATAAACATAAAAAATGCACAATTTTATTTTTAAAAATGCACATTCGTTTCTAAAATAAAGACAGAACTCAAGTAATTTTATGCATTTTTGTCTTGGGAGTTGGAAAAATCTCAAAACTGCATATTTTGAAAAGGATTTTGCATGTATCTAGGATGGCCAGGATTAAGTTTTTTCGTGGCATGGCACCTACAAGTGCACCTACAAGCACCCTCTACAAGTCCATGGACACTCTTGCGCGTGAGCCTGCTGTTCTTGCTGGAGTTGCTGTTTTCGATAGAGTGCTCACCGAGTTTTTTACAGCAGGCCCACTCTCAACCTGCGTCGCCTGAAAAACAATTCCTTTATAGAACCACCAAAAAATAATAGCACATTAATTAAATGAATACTTACTTACTTAGGACAAATAGTAAATAGTAAATAGTAAAATACAGTCTGATTACAAAATAATGTAACGTTAGACCCAAGTTCCTTCGCTGAAAAGTCCCCAACACATTAAAAATGATATTGTTTCGTGGCTACTACTACAATCATCAACCACTGCTTAACTAACTGGAAAATTCTTTCATAGTTTCATTACAGTAATCCAAACCTCTCACTAAAATGGCTTGAGACCGGTGCTTGACTTGCAAAAGATCAGCATTTATGGCGCCAAACCTGTGCAACGAATCTCTCCATAACCTTAATTTTTAGGGGGTCCATACACCTTGGAAGTAAAGCGGAGTGAGTTAAGAGTCTCTTCCTACCTTGGAAGTAAAGCGGAGTGAGTTGAGAGTCTCTTCCTACCTTAGAAGCAAAGCGGAGTGAGTTCCTACCTTAGAAGCAAAGCGGAGTGAGATAAGAGTCTCTTCTTACCTTGGAAGCAAAGCGGAGTGAGTTGAGTGTCTCTTCCTACCTTAGAAGCAAAGCGGAGTGAGTTGAGTGTCTCTTACTCTCTTACTACCTTGGAAGTAAAGCGGAGTGAGTTGAGTGTCTCTTCCTACCTTAGAAGCAAAGCGGAGTGAGTTGAGACTCTCTTCTTACCTTGGAAGTAAAGCGGAGTGAGTTGAGAGTCTCTTCCTACCTTAGAAGCAAAGCGGAGTGAGTTCCTACCTTAGAAGCAAAGCGGAGTGAGATAAGAGTCTCTTCCTACCTTGGAAGCAAAGCGGAGTGAGTTGAGTGTCTCTTCCTACCTTAGAAGCAAAGCGGAGTGAGTTGAGTGTCTCTTACTCTCTTACTACCTTGGAAGTAAAGCGGAGTGAGTTGAGACTTTTCCTAGTTCCTACCTTAGAAGCAAAGCGGAGTGAGTTGAGACTCTTCCTACCTTAGAATCAAAGCGGAATGAGTTGAGACTCTTCCTACCTTAGAAGTAAAGCGGAGTGAGTTGAGTGTCTCTTCCTACCTTAGAAGTAAAGCGGAGTGAGTTGAGACTCTCTTCCTACCTTAGAAGTAAAGTGGAGTGAGTTGAGTGTCTCTTACTACCTTGGAAATAAAGCGGAGTGAGTTGAGTGTCTCTTCTTACCTTGGAAGTAAAGCGGAGTGAGTTGAGTGTCTCTTACTACCATGGAAGCAAAGCGGAGTGAGTTGAGACTCTCTTCCTACCTTGGAAGCAAAGCGGAGTGAGTTGAGTGTCTCTTCTTAACTTAGAAGTAAAGTGGAGTGAGTTCCTACCTTGGAAGCAAAGCGGAGTGAGTTGAGTGTCTCTTCCTACCTTAGAAGTAAAGCGGAGTGAGTTGAGTGTCGCTTCCTACCTTGGAAGTAAAGCGAAGTGAGTTGAGACTCTCTTCTTACCTTGGAAGCAAAGCGGAGTTAGTTGAGACTTTCTTCTTACCTTGGAAAGTTGGAAGCAAAGCGGAGTGAGTTGAGACTCTCTTCTTACCTTGGAAGCAAAGCGGAGTGGGTTGAGTGTCTCTTCTTACCTTAGAAGCAAAGCGGAGTGAGTTGAGTGTCTCTTAATACCTTGGAAGTAAAGCGGAATGAGTTGAGTGTCGCTTCCTACCTTGAAAGTAAAGCGGAGTGAGTTGAGACTCTCTTCCTACCTTAGAAGTAAAGCGGAGTGAGTTGAGACTCTCTTCTTACCTTGGAAGCAAAGCGGAGTGAGTTGAGTGTCTCTTCTTACCCTTAAAGCAAATCGGAGTGAGTTGAGTGTCTCCGCATTATGAGGAGGGGAAACGTTGACGAACATGAGGGTTTTGCTCACGTTTCCTGGTGGTGTCACGTGTTAATTATCATGAAGTCTTCCTTTAGCGAGCTAATTAATTAATTAATTAATTAATTAATTAATTAATTAATTAATTAATTAATTAATTAATTAATTAATTAATTAATTAATTAATTAATTAATTAATTAATTAATTAATTAACTAATTGAACACTGTTATGAATTATATAGATAACGTATGGGTTATGACTGAAGACAGAGAATCAACTACGACAAATGGAGATGATCCAAACTTCAAGGAATCAAAAAATAAATTTAAAAAATCTGGTTTAATCCTAAATGAATTAGCACCTAAAACACGATACAGCCGTTTTACCAGTAATGTAACGCAGCGCAATAACAAGCTACTGCCACAGTGACGTCATCGCGGTAAAATCTTTAAACTGCAATAACTCGCGAAATAATTAAGATAGAGAGGTGAGATTTTCTGCATTGTGTAACATGCTAGGCGAGAATTGATGAAAACATAATTATTTTCATGTTCCTGCTACTCAATTCTATAGTTGCCAACCCCTTTAAGATTTATAAATATATCAGTGCAAAATCTCAGAAGGGCATGAGCAAGTTTTCCTCAGATATAATTATTAATTCTATGAATTGACTGTAATGCACCATAAAATTAATAAATATTGTTTGACTGAATAAATATTGTTTGACTGAACATTGTGGAGATAAATAAAATAATTTTGTTTACCCCTTCCTGGGCACTTCTCTTTATGTCTGTCTTTTGGACTTGTTGAGCAAGTCCACTCCACATAGTGGACATCTGTCCACTTCTTTCTGAAAAATGTGAAATCTGTTCAAAAGTTCAAACATGATATAAAGTTTATTGCTCAATAATTCTAGAAATTAAGAGAATCAATGGGAAGTATGCAATGTCAATAATATCAAAAGCTCATTGTCAAGGAGGACTATTCACAAATTACTATATTGGACGTTGGTACTTTGGGGGGCCCTACTTTGCACATCCGGGATTTCTCCAAAATTCCGACCACATACACGCACACCATGAAACAGACAAAACATACCAAGCTCGCTTAGCGAAGTATTGATGGACTGGGCTTCCCCTTGAGTTGCTGTCCAGTACTACCACTGTCGGCAAGTCTCTCAGAACCAGCGAGATCTACCAAGTTGAGGTGACCGATGCTGGACTCGCCATTCTTGTCGATCCCACCAATTCGTAACCTGTAAGAATTAGAATTAGAATTCACATGGTCAAACTACATTTGTAATGACAGACCCTACATAAAAGTTTTGTTGTTGCCCCCAAGCTGTTGCAGAGGAGGCTGGTGAGTTTACTGTTGCGATACGGGATATGCGCCTTCTTCTCTTGTAACGCCCTGATCTCAGAAGGGCAGCAAGTTTTCTCAGATATAATTATTAATTCTATGAATTGACTGTAATGCACCATAAAATTAATAAATATTGTTTGACTGAATAAATATTGTTTGACTGAACATTGTGGAGATAAATAAAATAATTTTGTTTACCCCTTCCTGGGCACTTCTCTTTATGTCTGCTCCTTTTGGACTTGTTGAGCAAGTCCACTCCACATAGTGGACATCTGTCCACTTCTTTCTGAAAATGTGAAATGTGTTCAAAAGTTCAAACATGATATAAAGTTTATTGCTCAATAATTCTAGAAATTAAGAGAATCAATGGGAAGTATGCAATGTCAATAATATCAAAAGCTCATTGTCAAGGAGGACTATTCACAAATTACTATATTGGACGTTGGTACTTTGGGGGCCCTACTTTGCACATCCGGGATTTCTCCAAAATTCCGACCACATACACGCACACCATGAAACAGACAAAACATACCAAGCTCGCTTAGCGAAGTATTGATGGACTGGGCTTCCTTGAGTTGCTGTCCAGTACTACCACTGTCGGCAAGTCTCAGAACCAGCGAGATCTACCAAGTTGAGGTGACCGATGCTGGACTCGCCATTCTTGTCGATCCCACCAATTCGTAACCTGTAAATTTAGAATTAGAATTCACATGGTCAAACTACATTTTGTAATGACAGACCCTACATAAAAGTTTTGCTGTTGCCCCCAAGCTGTTGCAGAGGAGGCTGGTGAGTTTACTGTTGCGATACGGGATATGCGCCTTCTTCTCTTGTAACGCCCTGATCTCAGAAGGGCAGCAAGTTTTCCTCAGATATAATTATTAATTCTATGAATTGACTGTAATGCACCATAAAATTAATAAATATTGTTTGACTGAATAAATATTGTTTGACTGAACATTGTGGAGATAAATAAAATAATTTTGTTTACCCCTTCCTGGGCACTTCTCTTTATGTCTGCTCCTTTTGGACTTGTTGAGCAAGTCCACTCCACATAGTGGACATCTGTCCACTTCTTTCTGAAAATGTGAAATCTGTTCAAAAGTTCAAACATGATATAAAAGTTTATTGCTCAATAATTCTAGAAATTAAGAGAATCAATGGGAAGTATGCAATGTCAATAATATCAAAAGCTCATTGTCAAGGAGGACTATTCACAAATTACTATATTGGACGTTGGTACTTTGGGGCCCTACTTTTGCACATCCGGGATTTCTCCAAAATTCCGACCACATACACGCACACCATGAAACAGACAAAACATACCAAGCTCGCTTAGCGAAGTATTGATGGACTGGGCTTCCTTGAGTTGCTGTCCAGTACTACCACTGTCGGCAAGTCTCTCAGAACCAGCGAGATCTACCAAGTTGAGGTGACCGATGCTGGACTCGCCATTCTTGTCGATCCCACCAATTCGTAACCTGTAAGAATTAGAATTAGAATTCACATGGTCAAACTACATTTGTAATGACAGACCCTACATAAAAGTTTTGCTGTTGCCCCCCAAGCTGTTGCAGAGGAGGCTGGTGAGTTTACTGTTGCGATACGGGATATGCGCCTTCTTCTCTTGTAACGCCCTGATCTCAGAAGGGCAGCAAGTTTTCCTCAGATATAATTATTAATTCTATGAATTGACTGTAATGCACCATAAAATTAATAAATATTGTTTGACTGAATAAATATTGTTTGACTGAACATTGTGGAGATAAATAAATAATTTTGTTTACCCCTTCCTGGGCACTTCTCTTTATGTCTGCTCCTTTTTGGACTTGTTGAGCAAGTCCACTCCACATAGTGGACATCTGTCCACTTCTTTCTGAAAATGTGAAATCTGTTCAAAAGTTCAAACATGATATAAAGTTTATTGCTCAATAATTCTAGAAATTAAGAGAATCAATGGGAAGTATGCAATGTCAATAATATCAAAAGCTCATTGTCAAGGAGGACTATTCACAAATTACTATATTGGACGTTGGTACTTTGGGGGCCCTACTTTGCACATCCGGGATTTCTCCAAAATTCCGACCACATACACGCACACCATGAAACAGACAAAACATACCAAGCTCGCTTAGCGAAGTATTGATGGACTGGGCTTCCTTGAGTTGCTGTCCAGTACTACCACTGTCGGCAAGTCTCTCAGAACCAGCGAGATCTACCAAGTTGAGGTGACCGATGCTGGACTCGCCATTCTTGTCGATCCCACCAATTCGTAACCTGTAAGAATTAGAATTAGAATTCACATGGTCAAACTACATTTGTAATGACAGACCCTACATAAAAGTTTTGCTGTTGCCCCCATGTTGCAGAGGAGGCTCGTGAGTTTACTGTTGCGATACGGGATATGCCAACGCCCTGATCACGTTTCCTGGTGGTGTCACCTGTAAGAATTAGAAATTAATTAATTCAATTAATTGAACACTGGAATTATATAGATAACGTATGGGTTAAGTGACTGAAGACAGAGAATTAACTACGACAAATGGAGATGATCCAAACTTCAAGGAATCAAAAATAAATTTAAAAAAATCTGGTTTAATCTAAATGAATTAGCACCTGTACAGCCGTTTTACCAGTAATGTAACGCAGCCAATAACAAGCTACTGCCACAGTGACGTCATCACGCTAAAATCTTTAAACTGCAATAATTAAGATAGAGAGGTGAGATTTTCTGCATTGTGTAACATGCTAGTGAGAATTGATGAAAACATAATTATTTTCATGTTTGTACTCAATTCTACCAACCCCTTCAGTGCAAAATCTCAGAAGGGCAGCAAGTTTTCCTCAGATATAATTATTAATTCTATGAATTGACTGTAATGCACCATAAAATTAATAAATATTGTTTGACTGAATAAATATTGTTTGACTGAACATTGTGGAGATAAATAAAATAATTTTGTTTACCCCTTCCTGGGCACTTCTCTTTATGTCTGCTCCTTTTGGACTTGTTGAGCAAGTCCACTCCACATAGTGGACATCTGTCCACTTCTTTCTGAAAATGTGAAATCTGTTCAAAAGTTCAAACATGATATAAAGTTTATTGCTCAATAATTCTAGAAATTAAGAGAATCAATGGGAAGTATGCAATGTCAATAATATCAAAAGCTCATTGTCAAGGAGGACTATTCACAAATTACTATATTGGACGTTGGTACTTTGGGGGCCCTACTTTGCACATCCGGGATTTCTCCAAAATTCCGACCACATACACGCACACCATGAAACAGACAAAACATACCAAGCTCGCTTAGCGAAGTATTGATGGACTGGGCTTCCTTGAGTTGCTGTCCAGTACTACCACTGTCGGCAAGTCTCTCAGAACCAGCGAGATCTACCAAGTTGAGGTGACCGATGCTGGACTCGCCATTCTTGTCGATCCCACCAATTCGTAACCTGTAAGAATTAGAATTAGAATTCACATGGTCAAACTACATTTGTAATGACAGACCCTACATAAAAGTTTTGCTGTTGCCCCCCAAGCTGTTGCAGAGGAGGCTCGTGAGTTTACTGTTGCGATACGGGATATGCGCCTTCTTCTCTTGTAACGCCCTGATCACGTTTCCTGGTGGTGTCACGTGTTAATTATCGTGAAGTCTTCCTTCAATTAATTAATTAATTAATTAATTAATTAATTTATTTATTAATTAATTAATTAATTTATTTATTAATGAATTAATTAATGAATTAATTAATGAATTAATGAATCAATTAATGAATTAATAATTAATGAATAAATAATTAATGAATTAATGAATTAATTAATGAATTATATTAATGAATTAATTAATTAATTAATTAATTAATTAATTAATTAATTAATTAATTACACGAACAATAACGCTCTTATTTTTCTCTATGGAGACAACAGGGATCGATTGCTGTCAAAAAAGTTGACCTAAATGCATGCATTCATGCATTTTCATTCACGTGACTTTGTGCACCAATAGCAGCCCGCTACGGGCCTCCCCTGACCGTGTCTCGTGGCATTTGAGCTTCTACTAGTGACTTCAATGCTGCGACATTAGTGGCGATATGTCTGCCACGTCAGTTCCACGTGCTACACATAATTCACTCTAGAACACGTGACCCGGTCACGTCGAATGGAGGAGAAAATACGAGATTTATGGAACGGCTAGCTCAAGAGGATAGCCGCGGCATTTGTAATTGATAGGAAGTAAATGTGCTCACTTCAGAATTTTTTACGGATTGTGCGCTTGATCTTCACATTTACTGTTGACTGCTGTGCTAATGTGAATGTTTTAATCATTTTCTGCTCCGGAGCTCACAGAAAGTATCAATCATGCACGCTCAACTATGTATTAATCGTATGTCGGAACAAATATTTTGATGATCTGTAAGTCCGCAATTACTGTCCGTATTCATATTTCAGCCAAAACTCTTGCTAACCCCCGTCCCTAGTGAGCCGACTGCATGATTTTGACGATTTGCTTTTGAGTTTAAACATATGCTAATTACTAAATAGGTAGTACACGTGTCACGGTACAATCTATTTTTCTTATGTCATATTGTAGCATTTCAGTAATTTATGCCATTCGCAACGCCTATGATTGTATCCATAAATGAATGAAGTTCCAATTATGACGACATTGAAATTGGGCTGAAATTCAGGTGTTTTAAAAAGCTATCATTACGTGATTACTTATAGATGTCAATACGTTTTTCATAACCCGCCGTTGAAAAATTTTAATTACCCTATCGGGATTCCCCTATGACGCAATTATATAATTTACACTTCCCCTCTCTTGTGGCATCCAGAATATTCATATTGGTCCGTATCCAAGTTTTTAACTCCATAGGTAATAGATATCATCATGTTTCACGTACATGGGTGCAGTAACTTTTGCTTTGATATGAGCTCATTATTAGGTATCAAAGTAGCAAGTCAATAACATACGACCGCCTATTTTTCGTGCATGGGCATTTGTAGATTTGCTATACCTTAGGTGTACTAAGGTAGTAAGTTGGGAATCGGATTATTCTGATGGGGCAGGTCAAGTCATAGTCACGTGATACGGTCAGGTGACCCAGTCACGTGGTAACTGCCTGCCACAAGGTCCGTCACGTGGTCACCAAACGACCACTTGTGGCTACCACGTGACAGGCACGGGCAACGCAGAGAAAAATAAACTTTCTTATAGGTCTAACATTTAACTGGTTGCATCGTTGTCCAATGTCCATCGATCGATTGAAAAGCATTAAGATTTTTACAATAGTGTCCACACGAAACTGCGCGTGTGCGAGCACTTTTTCCCGTTTTTCGGGCAATCACGCGCCGCAAAAAGTACCCATATTAGCGAGGCGTAATACGCCGCACTTCAAAAGCTCAAGACACCAAAGTAACCCTGAGCGCAAAAATAGGGGGTTATTTTCAACAATATTTGGCAGCGTGCACAACGTCAATGACGTCGTTTCGACCGCCTATTCATTCTGAGCGCATATTAGCACGGGGCCCACGAACCTATAAACGGAGTGCGACCTCGAGCTGCGGCTGTTGCACTTCGTGGCCGCCACAGTCTGGTTCTTGTTGGCTTTGGTCAGCAGTTTGTGCACGTCGTCTGAGCTGGACACAACCACACTCTTTAGGTTCGTCACTTCCACCTGGAATTATAGGAATGTTTATGGTGGCAGTTAGTACTGCAGTTTTGTGTGCGCGGCACAAACTTTCGCCGCGCACTAAACTGCAGTTCGAACTGTCACTATCATGTTTACTATCATCACTGAATAGGATTTAGGAATCGTAAACACGTGTGCAGACCGCTCGATATATCCGGAGGGCTCCGAAAAGACGCGCAAAATTGTGCTTTCGATGGACTCCATGTAGAAAATTGACACGCGAACAGCAAATCCTCGCGTCTTTTTTCGAGCAATTATGCAATTTAACTTTTTCAATGCATTAATTATTGAAGGTCGGATGATATGAAAAATTTATATTGTAATCATTAATAAACTGTATTATTTATTTTATTTTATTTTTTTATTTTATTTTGAGAGAAAATCGAATTTTCTGACCGAAAAACGGCTATTTTTATCAGTTTAGCCTCCTTAAACTCTCATAAACCCAGAAAAATTAAACCCCCATTTGCCAATTTTTATATCCACCCGGGGTTTTTCGAGGTTGCCCCACCCCCTGAAAAACAATTCCTTTATAGAACCACCAAAAAATAATAGCACATTAATTAAATGAATACTTACTTACTTAGGACAAATAGTAAATAGTAAATAGTAAAATACAGTCTGATTACAAAATAATGTAACGTTAGACCCAAGTTCCTTCGCTGAAAAGTCCCCAACACATTAAAACCCCCATTTGCCAATTTTTATATCCACCCGGGGTTTTTCGAGGTTGCAAACCCCCCGCCCCCATCCGATAAACCACATAAGCTATAGGAATGGGAGTATTGAGCAAGATCTGCTACAAAAAAAAATCAAAATTAGATTGATTGCCATCAATATTATTGACAAGGGCTGATGGGGAGTATTAAACTTTTGAGTTAGACTTGAGATATTTTTTAAATTCTCACCTGCAACATCGAACTTGCTCTTGCGCGTGAGCCTGCTGTTCTTGCTGGAGTTGCTGTTTTCGATGGAGTGCTCACCGAGTTTTTTACAGCAGGCCCACTCTCAACCTGCGTCGCCTGAAAAACAATTCCTTTATAGAACCACCAAAAAATAATAGCACATTAATTAATTATCTCGATTTTATCGCCGCCGGGCCCCTCGCTTATCAGATCGTGGAGGTTATCGTTGTAGATCTCGAGGAAGGATGCTGTGAACAAAAAGTTCCAGCCCTGGTTTCGCATTTCCTCACCAGTTTGGAACACCTGCAGACAGCGATATGAAAAGCTATGATTTGAGAGTGTGAGTGAAGTGAGAGAGTTTTTCATCTCTTTTGGAAATATCAATAACTTGATCTCAAATTTTTATTTAGCGTTACAGATAAACTCGAAAGACTTTAACAAACATAAATTGCGATGAAAGAATGAAGATCTTAAATAAAAACGAGAAAAGAATGAAGATGTAAAATAAAACACGAGAAAAGAATGAAGATGTAAAATAAAACACCAGAAAAGGATGAAGATGTAAAATAAAACACAAGAAAAGAATGAAGATGTAAAATAAAACACGAGTAAAGAATGAAGATGTAAAATAAAACACGAGAGTAAAGATTCTAACCTGTTCCATAGCCCGGGGGATGATGCCCCTATGTTCACTGGAAGGGTCAATGGGGCCCTGCATCGTGTGGGTTTTCCCACTTCCCGTCAGCCAGTACGCGAAGATACAGACATTGTAGCCGTCAAGAGCAGACTGTACCAGACCCGTCACTTCAGCAAACGTGTCCTCCTGGGAGAAGATGAGATAACTAATGATAAATTAAATCGAAAAACAAGATGCCGTCGCTGTCACGAGCACTGAGAACGCCTTCTGAAATTATCCCCATTTCAGGATGATTCTCTTTTCTCGAACTCGCCACAATCCACATCTATGTGATCCTCACATCAAGATGATATCACCAATCAGCGTCATCAACAGTGAACAAGAAAATAATAGGTACTAGGATACAATGCAAATTACCTGGTTGTGGTTAGGTCCAAATACGTGATCGAATGTAAATTCATTCCGTTGGTTTTCGACTTTTCGTCCTGCAGTTTATCTCCTGGAAAATATTAACGTCCGATCAGAAACAATAGTACATTATCAATTGTACTTAATATGCCGAATTTTAACTCAATGGGGCGATCATTGTCACATTGCAACAATCACTATAGTTCAAGAAAAACTAAAATAATTGAGAGTGATGTCGCCAAAAATGGAAGGCGAAAAATTCTTTGAAGTCTGGTTCATATCACAAAGATCAGCATATTAGTTTTACTGATCACTCTTCCAGCCATTTCATTTTTTCGTGAGATCTGATCTCACGGAGACGAATGAGGCGACCAATTATTCATATGTGTGCACCAGAAAAGGATGAAGATGTAAAATAAAACACAAGAAAAGAATGAAGATGTAAAATAAAACACGAGTAAAGAATGAAGATGTAAAATAAAACACGAGAGTAAAGATTCTAACCTGTTCCATAGCCCGGGGGATGATGCCCCTATGTTCACTGGAAGGGTCAATGGGGCCCTGCATCGTGTGGGTTTTCCCACTTCCCGTCAGCCAGTACGCGAAGATACACACGTTATACTCATCCAGAGCAGACTGCACTAGACCCGTCACTTCGGCAAAGGTGTCCTCCTGTGAGTTAGGGGAATTAGAAGAAAATTCCAGTGGCAGTTCGAACTGCAGTTTTGTGTATGCGGCGTACAGATATGGTATTTGTATGTACTTTACGCCGCTCACACAAAACTGCAGTTCGAACTGTCACCGTTTAATTGAACTGAAAAACAAGATGATGCCGCTGTCACTAGTGCTGAGAACGCCTTCTGCCATTATCACCATTTCAGGATTCAATGATTCTCATTTCACGAACCCGCCTCAATCCACATCTATGTGATGATATTACCAATCGCCGAAATCAAGGATATAATAGGTTCTACTTCTGGGATACAATGGAAATTACCTGGTTGTGGGTGGGCCCAAATACATGATCGAAAGTGAACTCAATCCGTTTGGTGTAAAACTGCGTGTTGGTATGCAGCTGCGTGTACCGAGCGGTTAGGGTAGGGCGTACCGTGGAGTATGATCACAGAAGACTGCAATCACTGAGCTATACACGTATATTGATCACAGAAGACTGCAAATAACTTGGACGAATGTCACTACAGCTATATGAGAATCGTCAACCCCTTCCCTTAAATATGTTCAAACTTTCATCATGTCACTTCTAACACAAACACAATGAGTACAAGAATATGCTAGAAACGTTATAAGTGTGAAATGTATGTAATAAACTTTCACAATTTGCTACAACGAGCACTTCCAAAGATCGCTAAAAAGCACTGACTGCCAGACAGAGATTGCCAAGCGGCGCTGTACGTATCACGTGACTCACGTGCCGCGTCACCTGACCCTCTCTATCTACCAATCAGCGTACCAGGTACCTACCTAACCACGTGACCCTAATCCTACGCCCTCAGCTATCCTGACTAAACCTGATAAATATAACTTCTAAAAGACTGCCATAAAAGGAGAATATAACGGTAAAAAGAGCAATTCCCTGGAAATCCTTATCTATGAATGCAAATAATGATAAACATGCAGAAAATATATATACGTAGTATGAAATAATGATAAACATGCAGAAAATATATATACGTAGTATGAAAGAATGTAGCTGAGTGTAAAATAAGAAAGAGACCTACTGCTGCCTAAATGAATGTATCAAATGCTATAAAAATACTAAAATGAGTGTGATGATAACTTCTAGAACATATCCTACCCTAACTACCAGAATATACACTACGTTTAACTCCTGGAAAACATATAACCGTCGAAACATTATTACATTATCAATTGTACTTATAATAAATGTGGAAGTGAAACAAAATGGGGCAATTTATGTCACACAGCAACAATCACTATAAATCTATAATTCAACTAAAAACTAAAATAATCGTCACCATCTTTGGCCAAAAATGGAAGGCGACAAATTCCTTGAAATCTGGTACACTTCACAAAAACAAGCATTTTGGTTTTATTGATCATGCTTCCGGCAATTTTATTTATTTTTTTTCATGAGATCTGATCTCATGGAGAAGAAAGAGGCGACCAATAACGCGTATGTGTGCACATGGATCGATCGAAACGAAAAATCCCTCGAAAGAACGCACAAATTACAGTGCGCGCAATGTTGTAATTTTCTTTTCATTGAATTTTTGTTGAATTTGAAATGGGTAACTCGGGCGTTTCTTACCCTGAAGGGAGGTGACGGTGAGGGCGCCATGGTGTCAGCACCGAACTCCATAGTTGGAATCTCCGTGACGGGCTGTCCCTGCATCACCTGTACAAAGGTAAGTGTTGGGGACGAAACTTCAAATGCATAAAAGTTATCGTATATGGCAAGCGTTAGACCGGCGTATAGAGGTCAGTGAAAAGTTGAAATTAAGAATGAAAGATTGACTACGTAATAGGGCCGTAATACGGTGAACTGTCCCTTCCTCCAAAGATTGACTAATTAATACGGTCCCTTCTTCCAAAGATAGATGTCATGTCAAGTAACTCATGTGAACTCACTTCCTTCTCGAGGAAAGGTCGGACTCTGCAGTAGACTCGGATGTTGCCCTTCAACTCCTGGATCGTGTTGTGGAGTTTCCTCCTCACTAACTCCCCAGCGTGGATTTTCTCAGTGTTTGCAGCGAGACGACCTTCCAGGTCCTTGATCTGCGACTCCCGGTCCTTCAATAGCCTGCGGTGGTCAGTTGGTGTAATGGTAGCAAGTCCGGCTCGTGATCGAAAGACCCCGGGTTCGATTCCCTGCCGTTCCCACTGAGCCAAGGGTGAAAAAATGGATGGACTATATCGATGATTTATTCGCGACCAATAAATCTCCTTTTCAATATTGAAATGTTATCTCAACTTGAATATAATTTAACCAGCTCCACATTATCGATAGCTTATTAGCTTGCCCATAGCACCATTCAAAATTGACCAATCAGCGCACGAGTTGACCTTGAATGTGCTCGCTGATTGGTCAATGCCATAGCTTAAGCCGATATAATTGAAATGAATTATTGATAAAACAGCGATATGTAACCTGCTGAGTCTCGGTGGGTCCTCTGGTCCTCATTCAGGTTCCCCTCCAAATCATCTCTACAAGTACAACGCATTTCTATTAGTATTACGCCACGATTTACGCTTGTGCGCGCTAGTTTAATTTGATACTTGCCATGGTCAGGAATGACGAAACAGGTCGAAGTTCCCCCCTGATGAAAGATGCTATTGCTAATGTTAGTGGACGGCACTCTCCCCGGCTGCACCCTGGTGGACCCGGCTCTGGTGGGACTGGTAGCGGCTCAGGAGGACCCGGCTCTGGTGGACCCGGCTCTGGTGGGACTGGTAGCGGCTCAGGAGGACCCGGCTCTGGTGGGACTGGTAGCGGCTCTGGTGGACCCGGCTCTGGTGGGACTGGGAGCGGCTCAGGAGGACCCGGCTCTGGTGGGACTGGGAGCGGCTCAGGAGGACCCGGCTCTGGTGGGACTGGCTCTGGTGGGACTGGTAGCAGCTCAGGAGGACCCGGCTCTGGTGGGGACTGGTGGGACGGCTCTGGTGAGGACCCGGCTCTGGTGGGACTGGCTCTGGTGGGACTGGTAGCGGCTCAGGAGGACCTGGCTCTGGTGGACCCGGCTCTGGTGGGATTGGTAGCGGCTCAGGAGGACCTGGCTCTGGTGGGACTGGGGCAGCTGGGAGGACCCGGCTCTGGTGGAACTAGGGCAGCTCCAGGAGGACCAGCTCTGGTGGACCCGGCTCTGGTGGGACTGGTAGCAGCTCAGGAGGACCCGGCTCTGGTGGGACTGGGAGCAGCTCTGGTGGACCAGCTCTGGTGGGGACTGGGAGCGCTCAGGAGGGACCCGGCTCTTGGTGGGACTGGTGGCGCTCAGGAGGACCCGGCTCTGGTAGGACCTGGTAAGCAGCCAGGAGGACCAGCTCTGGGTAGGGCTCTGGTGGGACTGGTAGCGGCTCAGGAGGGGACCCGGCTCAGGAGGACCCGGCTCTGGTGGGACTGGGAGCGGCTCAGGAGGACCCAGCTCTGGGTGGGAGCTCAGGAGGCAGCTCAGGAGGACCCGGCTCTGGTGGGACTGGGCAGCTCAGGAGGACCCGGCTCTGGTGGGACTGGGAGCAGCTCAGGAGGACCCGGCTCTGGTGGTCCTAAATTGTCTGAACCCTCCCCATTTTTTGTAATGATTTAGCAATATTATAATTTATTTTTTATCACCCTGCATAGTAATAGCACAAATATTTGAATATTTATTTAGCTACAATCTGATAACTAATTTTACTTTTATAAGCTGTTATAAGTTGCACTTAACCCATTCAAATGATTTATTCAGTCTATGAATTGCAATATTGGGTGCAAAATTTCATGCTCAATCAGATTGTGGAATAAGGCTCACTATATTATCTTCTTAATCTTATCTTACCGTGTTGAATCTATTATAATATGAATATTGAAATTAACCTTCTAACTCATGCTCGTCTATTGCCCGTCACTGATATCAACAGCATTACACTCGACTAAATTCGTGTATGACTCAGATTCATTGCGAAGTTACCAATTTTTCTAATTACACTCAGTGTGGGGTATTCGCCCTACACTGGGTTTCACATAGTTTTATATTTTCCACCAATCACCGGCCCTTATTTGTTTGCCTTATTTTACACTCAGTCTTGCTCGTATGGTTCTGGTGTTCTGCATATTATGCAGAATGAACAGCTAATTAATAACAGCCCCACTCACACACAGAATGATGAATTTGTTAACTTTTACAAAGATACACTTAACACAGGTGATGATGACACAGATAGAGAGTATAATAATGACGTTGATAACTACCCCAGACACTTACATGACAATCTAGAAAACTTCCAATATTACACCGTGGATAAATTTAATAATTCAATTGTTACTGATGAGAAGGGACTCATCTCAACTTTAAGTATAAATATTCGAGGAATTGATTGCAATTATGATAATCTTATTGAATACTTAAGCACCTTAAATCATACGTTTGACGCGATCATTCTAACAGAATGCCACATCCTACAGAACGAATTGTATAATCCTGACATCCATAATACTCACCCAATCGTTGGTTATGATAAATTTTACATTAGATCTTGTATTAAGTTTGGTGGTGTAATCGTTTATGTTAAGAGTGAGTTAAAGGCAGTATACTGTAATGAACTAACTAAAACTTGCAATACACATGACTCCGTATTTGTTAAGATCGATCCAATAAATTTACACGGCACAAAAAATAAGAATAGATGCAGCCTTCTTATAGGTGGATATTACAGACACTGTGTAGCTACTGATAAAATGATCTTCATAGCTAATCTTAATGAAGATCTCAGCAAGAAATTCATACAGAAGCAAGACGTCATAATTGCTGGTGACTTCAATATATGTCTTATGAAAAGTACTCATAATAATGACTCACTTAGTTTCCTAAATACCATTCTAGGAAACAGTCTAGAAATATTGATTTTCAAACCTACTAGAATTCAATACCATAAGGACTCTCTGCAAGTAAAATCAGCAACCCTTATTGATCAAATTATTACTAATTTGTTTTCTTATGTATGCACTTCAGGTAATCTTTTATATCCAGATTCAGACCATTATGCTACGTTCACTGTTTTTAAAGGTTATAGATGCAATAAATTATCTGATAACCAACCTATATACCGTAGAAACTTTAACAAAATAAATGAAGAAGAATTACGACGCGAATTTCTTGATTTTGATTGGAATTCCCTAGTGTACCAAGAGAATAACATTGATACTGCAGTCGATAACTTAAACTCCAGTATTCTAAAATTATATGATAAGCATGCGCCACTAACCAAACTATCCAATAGACAACTGAAGCATTTTAATAAACCATGGATGGATTCGAACTTAATCAAGGAAACGCGGTCAAAAAATAGGCTTTATGCCATTAAGACTAATATACCTACTGCTATTAATAAAGCTGAATTTAATAGAAAACGTAATGAAGTTACGTCTATAAGAAGAAGCAATAAACGCAAATATTTCGAAGAATATTTTAAGAATTTCAAGAATAACTCGAAGAAATTGTGGAACGGCATTAATTTAGCTATTAACCAGACAAACCATAAAAGACACTCCCGTCTTCTATTACTGGTACTAATGGGAGGAAGATAGAAGGCAATGAAAATATCGCGACTGCATTTGCTAAATATTTTGAGAATGTTCCTCTGCAGACAAAGAGGAAGATCCCCCCTCACAAGAAGACTTATTTACACTACCTAAATAAGACTAAACCTATCGATAGTTATTTAGAAATAAACCATGCCAGTTATGATGAAGTTTATGACCAAATTATAAAACTTAAAGACCATAGCAGCTCAGGTCCGGTTGATATTAGTAACAAATTCATTAAGATATTAGCTGAACCTCTCTCCCATGTACTAACACATATAATTAACTTCTCTATTGAAGTAGGGTACGTTCCAGTAGCTTACAAATTAGGAAAACAAACGCCAGTTCATAAGGGAGGTGATACTAACATTAAGAATTACCGTCCGATTACCGTGTGCAGCAGTCTATCCAAAATATTGGAAAAAATTGTAAGGATTAGAGTTATTGATTACCTCGATGAAATTAAGTTGCTGAACAAATGTCAATTTGGATTTAGGAATAAACACAGTACTAATCACGCTATTCTTAACTTAACAGAACTAACGTTGGACGCATTAGATAGGGGTTTAAAAGTAGGGGGTGTTTTCCTAGACGTTGCTAAAGCCTTTGATACCGTTAATCACAGAATCCTTTTGAGAAAGATGGAGTACTATGGCTTTAGGGGCAAAACACTCATGTGGTTTGAGTCGTACTTGAGTGATAGGCAGTATTATGTCAATATAAACGGTAAAACTTCACCTAAATATAAACTAAAATATGGTATTCCACAAGGGGGTGTCCTCGCTCCAATATTATTTATACTATTTATGAATGATATTACGAATTGTAGTGATATATTTGACTTCTCTATGTATGCTGATGACACCTGCCTTATATTGGGGATAAAAAAGGAGAACTATGATAATGTTATGAGATCAGAACTGGTTAAGGTTGTCGACTGGTTTTCTAGTAATGAACTTGCCTTGAATATAGATAAAACAGACTATCTTAACTTTGGACCACACTATAACAAAGTTTACGTAAATAAAGGTGAATACGACCTTAGTGAACTTCATAATGCTTTACCACACTACCTATTTTTACCTGAATACTGGGAAGAAGGGGATCCAGATCATCATGAAATTAACAAAAAGGGAGAATTTGTCCTACAGGAACTTTACAAAGTTTGCCCCAGGTACTTGCTTAATGAATGTATATGTATGCCAGACAATAGTCTTATTTCTCAACCTGATAGTGTTAAGTATCTCGGGGTGTACTTTGATAATAGACTGAACTTCAAAAAACATATCGATATATTATGCTGTAAAATTAGCAGAATGGTTGGTATTTTTTGGAAATGTGACCATATGAGTATTGAAACTAAGAGAATGGCATATCAAGGATTAGTAGAATCACATTTAAACTATAGCATTTCATCCTGGGGATCATCCCTTATTACGAACCATATTAACAACCCTGGCAGGAATGATAATAATGTTAATAATATCATACCAGGTACAAAATAAAGTAATTAGAGCAATATTTAGGAAGCCACGATACCTGAAGAAAGAGAAAACTTATACCAGCATGTCAGCACTGTACAAAGATCTCAAAGTGCTCAAAATACAAGATCTCTACAGTTATAGCCTAGCCTTAACTGCTCATGAATATTTTTACTCTGATACTCTTCCAGAGAAACTTGCAGACAATCTTGTAAAGAAAAGTACAATTTCTAATGTAAGGACACGAAACAATGCTCTTGACTTAAGTTATATGAAGCCCAGAATTACATCAACATTCAAAAAACCTAGTGTTGCTGTATCTGTGATCTGGAATAATTTACCTAATGATTTGCGGTCTATTAAATCCATGACCACATTCAAGGATAAGCTTAAAGAAATGTATCTAAATTCATACTGATATTAAGATCATACAACTTACTGTAATACTCTCTGTGTTACTAACTGTTTTTAATTTTTTGATACCGGTATATTCTGTGTTTGTGTGGGTGGGGTTGACACCGACGAGAAAGTTGTGAGGGTATACAAAGCAAATTTAAACTTCCTAAGCCGGGGAACGCTCTTTCTAGCCAGTAGGCTATTGCGGACTCCGGCTGTTTATAGCTTAATCACTCCCTTTAAAAATTGCCATTTGTCAAATTTCTGCTTCCATGCTTTCGAACTATCTTGATTGTTGTGCCTATAGCGAGCGATAGTTCACTACGAAAGTTAATTTTAATAATGACATTAATTCGTATTTTTCATAGTTGTATCATTAATTAATAGCATTTATAAGTATATTATGATATAGTTCAATACTTTGATAAATATCCCTAAGAGCAGTATTCAATCGGAGTGACATTGTCAAATAATTTCCAATTATAAAGTTTTATTCTTCTTATTCTTATTCTTATGATAACGTTACATGTAATTAACTAATACAACAACTGTAAACTTGATTACGAGGTGGTTCATTAAAATCGGCCAAAAGTTGATTAAGTAATATATAAACGATACCTAACAGACCTCTCTTAACCCCGGTAATGACGTCATCAACACACCATTCTAACCCCTGATAATGACGTCATTAAACCCTGTTTTTCAGAACTGGAACTACAGACCGCACATCAAGAAAGCCGTCTGGGTCATCGTGTTTTCCTCCCTGGCTCTTCTTCTGGAGGTATTATTGCGGCAGATTACAGTTCACGTGGTATTTTGTAGGTCACGTGGTTACAGATTTGAAATGGCACAATATTTGTAACAGATTTTTGGCACTTTTCTCAAATAATACCATTTTTGTTGATGAATTTTCGCCCCTTTTTCAAATGTTACCTTTCTGTTGCCTAATTTTGGTGCTTCCCTGAGACCGTCCTATGGATGGTCGCCCATCCAGAATTACGTGGTATTTTGTAGTGGTAAGTTAAGCTACATTGGAGACGTTTTATTAAGAATTATAACATGATCGATGTGAACCTTTAAACCCCCCAGACTCATTAATCATATTCCTTAACTTCAGACATAGTTGGAATTGTATTTATAAGCTTCCATGACGTGTTTCTCTCATATTAATATTCGTGGGGGACTTATCTCGTTGCTACTGTGAATACAAATTAAACTCTGAATCTCACTCATAGTTTTTACCTCGCAGTTTGAACCGCAGTTTAGTGTGCGTGCCGTGCGGCGTGTAGACATGTTATTCATTTCTTTACGCCGCGCAAACTGACGCCACACACAAAACTGTAGTTCAAACTGTCACCGTTTAAAGTTGTTTCTCTAAAACTTAAAGTTGTTCTCTAGAATTTTAACATTCATTTGTTTCAGCTGGGGGACTTCCCGCCTTACTACGGCGTGTTTGATGCCCATGCCCTGTGGCACGCTGCCACCGTACCTATCACTGTTATCTGGTGGAGGTAATCAGAGGGGCGTGTCGAACTCCTACGTGCGCGGCGTAATTGTGCGCGGCGTAATTGTGCGCGGCGTAATTGTGCGCGGCTTTTTCGTGCGCGGCGTAATTGTGCGCGGGGTAATTGTGCGCGGCGTAATTGTGCGCGGCGTAATTGTGCGCGGCGTAATTGTGCGCGGCGTAATTGTGCGCGGCTCAATTCCTGTTATTAACAGCCACTGAGAAGCGCACGATTACGCCGCACATTGAAAAGCCGCGCAAATAGGAGTTTGACTCGTCACCGTAAGAGTGTGTTTAGTGTTGTGATGATTTTATTTAGTATTACGTAACAGCGCTGACTTTTGGCAAGTTCGGAACGATATTAGGTCCATTATTTCCATAGTCAATCATTAAACTCGGCAAAAGTAACAAAGGCACCCGGCTTCAAGCAGGGGCCTCAGGAGTAAGGTGCAACAAATCTCATTGATAATACAATCTCATAAATGATACAACAATCAAAAATATGGGCTATAGTATCTGCGGATATCAACTAGAATCATTATAAATTATTGTACAACAACTAATTATGCTTATACACTGCTAATATACTGCAGTAACAAGATCAAAGTTGAGAAAAGTTGACAATAAGCACTGACAGTTACCGAAATTTAGAGAATTCAAGGACACATATTTTTATACTATATTATAATTGTACTGTTGATTTGTTGGTCTAGTAACCCCGCTGGTTTGGATGTGATCAGCCCATTTTGTCTCTTTCAGGTTCCGTTGTCACATCCAAACCCGCGGGGGTTACTAGACCAACCGTCCAACGGTTTTGGTGGTGATATCTTGACAGATGTATGTTTGAACCCATGTTACTTGCCCAAAGGCAGTTTGGACCACGTAACTTGCCCTCACGTAGTCCGAACCCACGTTATAAGCCCACACGCAAGTCTAACCCACGTTACTCACCCTGACGAAGTCCAAAACTACGTTATTCTAACTTGGATTTACTAGAATTGACATATTTCTTAATTTCTACAAATCATCCATGTGAACTCACGCTGTCACTGGGGGCACCCGGGGGTTCCCCAGTTGGACTTTCTGTCTGACTTGGTGGTGCAGGAGGCGGGTGCAGTGAGAATCTGCCAGTCTGTATAAGCTTTCTCGTTGGGTGTTTGAAGGCTTTGAGATGGGAGCTGTTCTGCTGAAGGACAGAGTTCATCCTCTTCTGCTTGTACAGTGTCATGTTCTGAGTCATGGTTGATGTTGATGTAGAACAATGAAAGAAGACGAATGATTCATAAGTTAGGATGCTAGGCTAGGATGCTATCCTTTCTGATGTTGGTGTACTTCTGGCAGGGTTGACACTTCCAGATGTGGAGATCTGCTGATTTGGAAGCTGCACAGGGCTGGAGGGTCATCTGGCCGTTGCAGGAGACTGTCTGTTTCAGGACTTGGTGATTGAAGAGGAAGGTCCTGGAGGAGTCTTTTGTTGCGGTGATACCAGTGATCTCCTCGTGCAGGCTGATCTGTGCTGACTGGAAGGCATATTGAAACTGATAGTTTAACATCCTCGATCCCTCTATTTATATCAAATTCAGTGTGGTATTAGGTTACGTTTTGAGATGCTATCAGACCTGCCATCTGATTAGTTGCCCTAATTACAGCTAATTTGGGTTCCGACTAGGTTCCGAGTAAGGTCCGATTAGGTTCCGACTAAGTTCCGATTAGGTTCCGACTAAGTTCCGACAAGGTTCCACTTATCCCGGTCGGTCTTCGTTAATACTGCCCAATTTTGAATAGGCTCAAAATTCTAAAATATAAATTGTACCATTTCAGGAAAAGGCCAAAAAATGACCAGCCAAAATGATACCTTCCCCTAAATTTCCCAACAAAACTGTACAACTTCCAGAAAGATCTGATAATACCTATAAAAATCCAAGCAAATATGGTACCTTTTTCAAAAAAGAAACTCCTTGAACCCCCATTACTCCCCACCCCATGTATAAGTATGGGCCTCTTCAAAAAATATAGACTTACCCAATCCTGGTTCAGTACCATAGCGATGAAGAGATCTTGATAGATTTTGTATAGAAGCCCTCAATAAACTTTCCTTTTCTTCTGTCATAGCTAAAATCTAAAATGTGGATTTTTGTTTAAGGGCAAAAGAGACTGTACTTGAATACAAAAAGAGCTAGTACTTTACAAGCAATAGCTCTCAGAAGACATTGACAACTGATTTTGAAGGGAAATGATGCACCTACTTGCATCCTATCACATCTCAACTATAGGCTACTAAACAATTTAAGTAAGATCATCTGAATTTCAGTTGAAGGGTTAAATGTTCATAAATTGTCCTGACTACCATATAATGTAACATGAAAGCATTAATCTCAAAGCCATAGGAAGCCTAGTTTAGTGGCTTATTCAGCCAAATCTAATTGAAACCACAACATCAGTAAAATGTTTGCATGGACTATTTTTCAAACGTGAAACATATAGTAATAGGATTTATAGAAATGCAATTATAGAAATAATTGCACGAGGTGTAGCCAAGTGCAACTATTGTGCTTATTGCATGAGGTGAAGCTGAGTGTTATAACCACCAAGGAACCATGTCGGCCAATGTTTCTGGAAGGGTATGGTCGGGCATATATGTCCTCCAATCCTGTGTGTTGGGGGCACTACGGGGGCTTTAGTAAGCTTTCTGTCAACTATCTATCTATCTAACCACAACAATATTTTTTTTAAATCAAACTCATAATCTCAATCAAATAAGGAAAAGAACTTTTTAAAGGAAAAGAAATTTATTTTTAATCATCAATTTGAAATGCACTGGTCCTCTACTTCTCTTCACTAAGTGTATTGCTTAATTTCTTGATGCTTGGAGTAAAGACAAAGACCATAGAGCAAGTTTCAGTTTCATTCAGGCAGTGTATGTTATGTCTACATAGAGAGACTAGATAGTGTAGGCTTTGGTTTATACTATTCTCAGATTTACTAACAATAATAATCAGGCAGGTGGTCACTGCACTTGACAGTCTATACCCTGGTACCAGGGGGTAACTGCTGGGGGCCTACCTCATAAAAAGCTTCACAGTTAAACACCACAAAAGCTGAGGTAGGTATTGGACTGGAGATGCCTGCACACCACTCATCTTGGTGTGACTCACTTAGATCCTACTGCTCTCCACATTGCATTACCTAAAGGCAATAATTTCTGCAATATGCTTCAAGATGTAAGTTGCATCAGGCTCATAACCTCCTGTAAAAAAATAAAACCATTGGTTAGATAGATTCTAGCACAATAATAATTGCATTTAGATGGATTTCATCCATATCAAGCACAGAACTCGAAAATTTGGAGAGTCCTGCAGAGGATTAAGTGCATGCAGTGAATAGAATAAGAATAAGAATAAATAAAGAATAAAACTTTATAATTGGAAACTATTTGACAATGTCACTCCGATTGAATACTGCTCTTAGGGATATTTATCAAAGTATTGAACTATATCATAATATAATTATAAATGCTATTAATTAATGATACAACTATGAAAAATACGAATTATTGTCATTATTAAAATTAACTTTCGTAGTGAACTATCGCTCGCTATAGGCACAACAATCAAGATAGTTCGAAAGCATGGAAGCAGAAATTTGACAAATGGCAATTTTAAAAGGGAGTGATTAAGCTATAAACAGCCGGAGTCCGCAATAGCCTACTGGCTAGAAAGAGCGTTCCCCGGCTTAGGAAGTTTAAATTTGCTTTGTATACCCTCACAACTTTCTCGTCGGTGTCAACCCCACCCACACAAACAAAGAATATACCGGTATCAAAAAAATAACACAGTTAGTAACACAGAGAGTATTACAGTAAGTTGATGTGATCTTAATATCAGTATGAATTTAGATACATTTCTTTAAGCTTATCCTTGAATGTGGTCATGGATTTAATAGACCGCAAATCATTAGGTAAATTATTCCAGATCACAGATACAGCAACACTAGGTTTTCTGAATGTTGATGTAATTCTGGGCTTCATATAACTTAAGTCAAGAGCATTGTTTCGTGTCCTTACATTAGAAATTGTACTTTTCTTTAAAAGATTGTCTGCAAGTTTCTCTGGAAGAGTGTCAGAGTAAAAATATTCATGAGCAGTTAAGGCTAGGCTATAACTGTAGAGATCTTGTATTTTGAGTACTTTGAGATCTTTGTACAGTGCTGACATACTGGTATAGGTTTTCTCTTTCTTCAGGTATCGTGGCTTCCTAAATATTGCTCTAATTACTTTATTTTGAACCGTTACTAATTGCTTTAGCACACCTGGTATGATATTAATATTATTATCATTACTGCCTGGGTTGTTAATATGGTTCGTAATAAGGGATGATCCCCAGGAAGAAATACTATAGTTTAAATGTGATTCTACTAATCCATGATATGCCATTCTCTTAGTTTCAATACTCATATGGTCACATTTCCAGAAAATACCAACCATTCTGCTTATTTTACAGCATAATATATCAATATGTTTTTTGAAGTTTAGTCTATTATCAAGGTACACCCCGAGGTATTTAACACTATCAGGTTGAGAAATAAGACTATTGTCTGGCATACATATACATTCATTAAGCAAGTACCTGGGGCAAACTTTGTAAAGTTCCTGTAGGACAAATTCTCCCTTTTTGTTAATTTCATGATGATCTGGATCCCCTTCTTCCCAGTAATCAGGTAAAAATAGATACTGTGGTAAAGCATTATGAAGTTCACCAAGGTCATATTCACCTTTATTTACGTAAACTTTTTTATAGTGTGGAGGGTAGGGTAACATTCTACTCATTGCATTGAGCAAAGACAAATGCAATTATTTCCATTATCATAATATCATATGCTTAGGAATCCTATTCTTTGATTATAAAATGTTGATCCAACTATGCTATCATTTATACCTGTCCACAACATGAACCAGTTTCAGACCAAATGTCCGAATGTCCGAATGTGCAGCGCACAAATTTTGACTATTTCACTCATAAAGCCATTTGATCGATACCAAAATTTGCGTGGACACAGTTTATGGCATGAGACAGCATCTCGAAACTGAACTTATTTTAATTTTGCAATATCTTCTTCATTTTCGGATGAAAATGCTTCAAATTTTCACAGACGCTGTCTAATGTCACTAACTGTATCTATGCAAATTTTGTATCTATGCAAATTTTGGTATCGATTGGACATTCACAAATGGTTTTATGAGTGAAATGGTCAAAATTTGCGCGCAGCACTTTCGGTCCGAAACTAATTCATTTTGTGCACAGTACCCTTGTTTGGTCTTCATCTAACCAGAAGCGTCGCACTGCACCGCCGACTTCGTGCGAGAAATTACAAGGGTCCTGGTTAGGCAAAAGTCACGTCGTGCTGGACGTCACCAGAGCGTTTCTCAGGGAAGCGCGTGACATACCTACGCCGCTGGCTTAGAATTATGAAAATGAAAGCAAACCATAACAATTCATGAAAAATTTTAGAGTATTAATCAGTTTGAAACTTAACGGCCGCCCGCGCCGCACGCAAAAGAGGGCTATTGTTATTATTGTTAAAGTAAACCAGGGCCTTAGTTTCGTGGACAGAGTGCGCGGCGCGGCAAGTGCTAAACCTAATGCTAACCTCGTGTATATCCCTGTGTGGTTCGCTCTTCTCCAATTTGTTGACGTTGCAGTTGTCTGACTTCATTTAACCAGATAGCGAGGATTCGAGGGTTCAGGCAACGTCCGACAATCTCCGGTTAACCACACGGCGCGTACACACACACACACCCAGCAGGCTTTTTTAAGCCCGCATAGGCGTTCCCCTAACCGTGCGCGTAACCAGGGTCCTGGTTAGGGCAAGCATAGGTGTGTGTGTACGCCGCGCGCTTCCATATGGGGCTCGCGCCGCGCGAGCCAAACAGTGATATACGTCGCGTGGATATAAGGCTAAGGGTTCATGAAAAACAAAAATATGCATCAAGATCAAATTCTTTTAGCTTCTGTACAATTTACTAACCATTTTAACCACTGTTTTGGTGAGTTAGGGTAGTAAACAATGCCAAGGTGTTAAAAAGGCAGTGAAAATGAAAGTAGTGACCAAAATAATGATTTAAATAAAATGTTCAATTTGAGCTCCTGCTAAGAGATTTCAATTTCCTAAAGTAAAACAACTGTCTTGTGCTTCATCACAATTAATTTAACACTCACACCATTGCAACAATGAAACAAACCTAAACTGTGAATCATCAGGGTTTACTTGACTGATTTGAGGGCCTCTGTATGTCATCTATACGCCTATAAAACACATAAAGATAAGTTTAATAATTACCTGTTAGACAATCCTTTTATAGCAAGGAAAAAAGGTATAAATATTTATACTCATTAATACAGTATTTTTACTGGGATTATTTTTTCAGTTTATGTTTCTTGTATTTTTAAAATTGATATTCAAATATGTTATGACTTTATAATAGCAGTATAGGAAATTTTGTGGCAGAATGCAAGCTTTCACCTGTATGTATATTATGAAGAAATGAGCCTGCCTTATGTTATTTATGATTGGTACCTGCTTGTGGTACAATGCTTATGTTTTTAACTTATTGTTGTATTTCGAGTACCTTGTTAGGGTACATGATGAGTGAATAAGTGTGGCGAGGAATTATATCCAATCGTGTTGTTGTATGACAAAATTTTAAACTAACTAACTAACTATCTCCGATGTGATTGTCTCATCAGCAGGTGGCTGATGCACAATCTAAAGTTTGTGAACCTCCATCAATAGCCTTTTACTTGTTATAGCTTCAAAAGGACATTAGAAAAAATCGTGACAGACCTGTGCCATGGTATATATCCAATCCACCATCAATTCAGAAGATAAAGAAAATGAAATCAAAATTCTTTTTTGTAGAACAAATACAGTCATCTTTGTAGTCAATCAAAATTAATTTTTAATTGTTTGTGGACATTGTTGGTCAATAAATACTATGTTACTGTTAATTGCCAGGTTGGCGGACATATTCCATGACACAAGGTTTCACTCTGACCAGAACCCTCTTTTGTGTGTGGTGTGCACCATTGTTTCATTCCTCAAAAGTGAGCATTTGGTTAAAAAAAGCTGTGCATGTAGGAGTTAACCCCTGTAGCCCTTTTGATTTGAACATTCTACCTTTTGGGCTGCTATGTTTGACTTCATAGAGCATGCAGATTATCATCCTCTACCATACTATCATACCAGGATTTCATGATGGAGATGAACGTTTGCCAAAGAATCTGCATTTGCTGTGCTGCAAACATTTTTACAGGTTTCCATAACTGTTGGTAAACATTTTAGGGAGAAAGTTTATTTATTTATTCTCCAACTCCGTACTTGAACACCAACATGATCCCTCTTAGGCAATGCAATGTGGAGAGCAGTAGGATCCAAGTGGGTCACACCAAGATGAGTGGTGTGCAGGCATCTTCAGTTCAATACCTACCTCAGCTTTCGGGGTGTTGAATTGCAAGAGCTTTTCATGAGGTAGGCCCCCCAGCAGCCACCCCCTGGTACCAGGCTATAGCACAGTCAAGTGCAATGACCACCTGCCTGAATGAAACTGAAACTTGCTCTTTGGTCTTTGTTTGTACTCCAAGCATCAAGAAATTAAGCAACACACTTATTGAAGAGAAGTAGAGGACCAGTATATCATGTGATTATCTTCATCAACTGCAGGTATTATTATTATTAAATCTAGACAGCATAAATAAATATACCATCAAGCCTCTTCATGTAGGCATAACATACCCTGCAAGTAAACAAATTTTTAGGTTAAATTTTTTTTCAACCAGGGGTAATTGCTGCTCTCACAATTTAAACACCTGGAATGCTAAGGTAGGTATTGAACTGATGATGCCTGTACACCACTCATCTTGGTGTGACTCACTTAGGGATCGTTCATTAATTACGTAATCAATTTTTGGCCATTTTCGACCCCCCTCCAATCCCTCCCCCTTGTAATCAAACGTAATTAAAGCCCAACCCCCTCTCTTGAATGGAATATTATGTAATCATGGCTTGACCCCCCCTACCCACCTTTTTGAGTTGAAAGTGAATGAAATGGACAGTGTAAATACTTTAAAATTGATTGTTTCAACTTTGGAAAAATATATGAAAATATTGAGGTAATTCTTTAAAAATTTTGCTGAAAATGGTGCTTTTGAGTTGTTTTTCTTAAAATTTTGCTAGAAATACCAAGAATTTGTGGCAAAAAATTTCAAAAATTGTGCCAAAAATTGCATATTTTGATTACATAATCAACCACCAAACCCCCTCCCCCCTCCCCATAATCAAACATAATCATTCGAAAACACCCCCTCCCCCTGCCCTAGGTGATTACCTAATATGTGAACGATCCCTTAGATCCTACTGCTCTCCACATTGCATCAATACCTAAAGTGATTGTGTTGTTGTTCAAGTACAGAGTTGGAGAAAAGACTTGTAGACTGAGGTCTTGATGAAAGTTTTCTCAATGAATTGAATATGTTTTCACCCTGAATTTCACAATGAAAGCAACTCTCAAGATGGAGAATTGGATCAGGATACATGCCACTCTCATTTTTATGAATGTGTGAATATTATTATCAAATATGAAATTTAAAAGGGCACAAGTACACCTGGATCCATCCACTGGTCCTCTACTTCTCTTCACTAAGTGTGTTACTTAATTTCTTGTTGCTTGGAGAAAAGACAAAGACCAAAGAGCAATTTTAAGTTTCATTCAGTTAGGTGGTCACTGGTCATTGCACTTGACAGTACTAAGATAGGTTTTGAAGCTCTCAGATGCATCCTTTCACACTATTGTTTTTGTTTGTTTGTTTGTTTGTTTGTTTGTTTGTTTGTTTGTTTGTTTGTTTGTTTGTTGTTTGTTTATTTTGTTGGTTTTGTTTGTTGGTTTTGTTGATTTTGTTAGTTTGTTTGTTTGTTTTGTTTTTTGTTTGTTTGTTTGTTTTTTTTGTTTGTTTGTTTGTTTGTTTTGTTGTGTTTGCAACAGAGCTATAACCTCCTTCCTCAATTGAGAACTGAACATTGATTTGATGGGGTATCCTGACAACATATTTTCATCTTCAGCAGAGATGTGAAAGTAATCAGGCACTAGGATAGCCTTGATTTGGTCAAGGATTGAGTTCCTTATTGCATCACTTTCATTCATTTCATTTATTTCTTTCTTTAATCCAGTGAATAAGGGATGTTCTTCATTTTTGTAATGGGACAAGACATAGCACAAGCAATTCAAACAGGAGAGTCTCTCTGAGAAGTAAAAATGAAGAAGTTTAATGAGGAGATTCTGTTGACTGATCACATTCTGGAGAGCATCATTGAATGAACTGGGAGTATCTTTATATTCAACAGCAAGATACATCTGAAATATTTCTAGGCATTGCATTTCATCTAGATTAAGCAAAACAGATGCTTTCTTAACAAAGTCCAGTTTAATTCCCTTGATAGTTTTATTATTTTCAAGTTTCACTTTGCTTTCAGCAGAGGGACATTTGAAGAAAAGGACACCTGATAAAGTTCTCTTCCTATTATTTCGTAGCTCAGACAATATACTTTCTTCTTCTCTGATTGCTGTGTTTCCATTAAGAACCCTCCATAGGGATTGAATGCAGTCCATAATTCCTATAGAATTATGGAGTTTTTGTTTAGATGAGTCAATATGTACCTGTCATTAATAAAACTTTCAATATTGATAATGCTGTATTATGGTATTATGATTCAAAATGTTTGTACAATGTACATGTCTCATATCTTTTATAGTCTAGATACAATGTTTAGACAAATGGGCCTCCTAAAGTACTTTTAAACAATTAACGAGTCAATAAGGAGATATGTTCACTTAAAGGAATTGACCTTCATTAGAATAAAATTTTATTGGAAGGGGCAAGAGAAAGCCTTTAATAATTAAAATTTTTAGTAAAACTTTAAAAAGGATTGTATTCAAATTTATAATCTGACAAAACCCATGTTCCAAACAAACGTTCAAAAAATCATAAATTAATATACTCCAAAAGTTTTATTAGCTGTAATATGTTATTGATATTTTCAGGCTCCTTTTTAAAAATAGCTAATTATATATCTAGGACATTGTTATTATGGAGGATCAGTAATGATTTCATAGACCAAATAACTGAATGTTACCAGTGGGTTGATTGAAAGATGAGATTTTAATCAATCAATCAATTATGATCATAACCATGATCACAAAAATTCAACAGGGAAAATAAGACATTATGTGATTGATTTCACCTCTTCTGTTTCTTATTTTGAATTCTCTTATCAATATTTGCTTGTCTCTTCTTCTGATTTTGCTTTTGTAATTTCTTCTGTCCGCCAACTCTCTCATTCCATTCCTTGTGAGATTTCTTTTTCTTCTGTTCCTTTCTCTTTATTGATTTGATAATAAGATCAGGGTTGTCTTTCTGCTTCTCACCCTTGGCCATAGATATTGCTTTAGTCCATGCCTTTTCTTGCAAAGAACTGACAGATTTTTCATCAGTTGACTTTTGAAGTGTGAGATTTTCTTTCTTTTTCTTTTTTGCTTCATCAAGCATCTTAGACAAATTCTTTTTCTTCTTTGGTCCTTTTGAGGACTCTAGATCAACTTCTGCTTTAGTTTTGGATTCAAATTTACTGAATTGTAACGATTCAGCAGACTTTGACTTCAAAGTTTTAGTAACCTCAGTTGGTGGCTGATTTATTGTTTTAACTGGAGCCTTCATTTTGATATCACTTTTCTTGGCTTTAGATTCTGTTCTTCTCTTCTCTTTTAGTTTTTGAGCTTTCTCAATTGAATGTTTCCTAGTTATTCTTGCCTGTTCAATTTTAGTATTGAGTCTTGCCTTTAATTCATTATGATCCAAAGATGGAACTTTTTCAACACTAATAACTTTTTGCTTCTTATCATGAGAAACATCTGTGTCATCTGTTTCATCAGTGCTTGCTGCTACTTTCAACTTCCTCTTCTTTGTTCCAGATGGATTGTGCTGATACTTAGATGAAATTGGTTGCTCAGAATAATCATGGCTTATGATTCTAGGAAGCATTGATGACAAATGAGAAAAATACTTGTAATTAGCTTCAACTGACATGGTACTGCTAGACCTCAAACGTATAGTAGAGGGATCAAAGAAATTTATCATTTTCAAATGTGTAGTAACAATACAGGGTAGCAAATTTCTTGGATGGAAGATTAACAATTGATGACTTACTATCAAAAAGTGTGCAATATTTTGTTTCCCTTGTATCTTTACCCAATGTTAAAACATCGCAGTTTGAAACAGTGGTGAAAAGTAGATCTGATTTGAATCGATTATTGCATTTTTACTGTCTCACTATGGGGTGCCCTCAGTCGATGCTATAAGCAATCAAGTTCAACAACAGTTTGAAACAATTTGAATTTAAAATATTAGCTCACATTACACATTTATAAAATAATGACACATATGAGTGCTTACCAGTCAAAAGCATCTTGTAAAAGGGTAGCAAAAAGGGTTGTGAAGCAAATCTAAAGAAAGTTTTTAACAATAAAAGAGTTTTCATAACCCAATTTTGGGGTTTACATTAATTATTTTGGGGTTTAATCCATCTTAGCACTTTTTTACTAACCTATCTCGTCATATTTGAATTGAAAAGAAATCTTTCTTCAAGACATCAATTTGCAAGACTACCTCGTCAAATTAAGGTTAGTGTAAAGGTTTTGAAGCCAAAGTTTAGAAAGGTTAACAATTTTTCAAACAAAACTTACAACAATTTTTTAAGTATATCATTATACAAGATCATAAAAAAGTATTATTAATTACATTTCGACAAAGCACTGCACCAAATTCAAAAATTCAAAATTGATGTTGTATCACAATCGGCAAATGCAGAATAAATTCAAAAATCAATTATAACTTCCAAAAAAAAACTATTCCTAAGCCCGCATAGGTGTGACGGTGTGTGTACGCGCCGAGCCCTTCCCGGAGGGAGGCGCGCCGCGCAACGCAATCAGGGGTATACATGTTTAGCAAAAAAACAAGGTGTAATCAAGTAAAACGAAAAAAATGTATGCCTTGAGCATTCCAAATGAAGCAAATGGTTAAAATCCCTCATTATGCAGGAAATCAATGCCAATTCTAATGGTTATCTGTCAAGCGTTGCCTCGCTTAACCTTCCTAAGCCCGCATAGGTGTGTGTATGTACGCGCGCGGCGCTTCCCTGGGGAAGTGCGCGCGCGACGATAACAGGGATATACGTGTTTAACAACGCTTAACCCGGCCCCCTCGAGCGCGCTGCGCGCGCCACTGTCACCTTCCTAAGCCCGCATAGGTGTGTGTACGCGCGCCGCGCAACGCGCAAACGCAGGCAGGGATATACGTGTTTAGCAACTGTCACCCGCCGCGCCGAAGGCAGACTGCGAGGAGGTCAAACAGCGTTATTGACAAAGCTAAAGTAGAGAAATGCCGAGCTGCTGCGCGCGTACGCACCACTAGTTGCGCGCCAATGTGCAGTTCAAACTCTCGCATCGTCGGTCGTGCGCCACATGCCGCGCGCATCATTTATGAAAACCCCGTTACAGGTTGCTGAATGTAAAGAAAATATAATTCATTAATTCAATACATATACTAGAGACTTGCCACAATTAAGCATATTTACTGATTGCGATATAGATGAACTATTAGAAACAATCTAAATCATGAATTATATCCATCATAATTAATTCAAAGTAAGTAGTATAAATTGCTGTATTTTTATAATCCGTCATTCTTTCATGATTCTTTACAGATCTTTACACAATGCTACACATATAAATTCACAAATGCAATTCTTTGATTTGAGTTGAATGATGAATGCTATCAGCTGTGCTTCTATTATTAGGATTAGTACAATAAATCTCTGTGCAGTTCTGTGTTTCTCCAACCATTGTCTAATGTGTTTGAGAACAGTATCCTTTCAATTGTGTAATTTGAAACTGTCATGAAATTTAAAGAGAAGAAGAAGAAGAAGTCATGAAGTTTAAAGAGAAAATGCTTTTGATAATTAACTAAATTTACTATAGGTTTGCTATCAGATTTTGACTCCTTAACTAATTGAGCAATGGACAATGTTAATTCAATATGGCTTTGAAATGTGATCAATGACAGCATCTCAACGGAACCAACCTCTTGAGTTCAGCAATGAAAATGCAGATATTGTATTCATCCTTGAAGATACATCAAATCTTTATTCTCACTTCAAAACATTCAAATGTAGTTATTTGAACAAATTTGTTGAGCAAGTTCTAAGTATCACTTAACAGCATTTTGAAATGTTGGATTGAATTACAATCTAATGTGGTCAGTGTAGAATGGCTCTATTGACAGGCAATGGAATAAATATTACTGTACTCCTGCTAATTTTTCATTAACTAAGATTCTTGCTTAGTTTCATCATAAATATGTAAATTGAAGGTTAACATTTGAATAATCATAGCTCTTTCAGGCAACCTGCCCCAAACCTGCCCCCCAATGGATTATTTGGAGATGTAAGTTTTAAAATCAGATGTCAAGTGATAAACTGAATTTACAAATTTAGTCAAAAAGAAAAATTGTCGTCATTACATACTAATCAATTTATTTTCATAATATGAAAGTTGTGCTTCCAATAAGCTATGTTTAGCAACCTAAACCCATACTGATTTCAGTACCCTGTGCAACAGTATGGATTGGTTCTTTATGGAACCAATGCTCCTGGAACTAGTGAATGTGTTACATGTTTGCCTCCCACACATGACCTTTCAACTTTTCAGAATCAAATAGAAGCTATCAAGTAGGTACAATAGTCTAGTCTTAGTGGCACAATGTATGTACATATTAGAAGTATTCAAGTACTCAATTACTCTTTATTAGCTCCCAATTACTATTATAATTCTTGTGCTCTGGAACCCCACCAGCTCTTTTTTCATATTTGTACAACCATATAGTAATAATGCAGGTTTGAAGGTGGTGGAGCTGAAAGTCAAGCTTTTGTGGTTGATGGTATGGGAGTAGCTATGGAGATATTTGATGAAATGGAGCAAACTCGAATCAACAAGAAGAATGTTATTGTAATTTGCACCACATATTTAATACTTAAACTTCTTGTGAGAATACCAAATCAAATTTTTTGTGTCCGATACTTACAAATTTCACAACTAATAATTCAGGAATAAAACAAAGAAGCTCTGTATCCTTGTTGGACACAACTCTCCCTATCTTGTTCCATGTCAGTTTAGTCAGAAGTATACTACCTACACTTGTGAGAATCTTGCCAAGTGCATGGCTGAAAGAGATATCAAATTGTCTGTGTTATCTCCAAGGAAGAATGATCAACTTAAGAAGATATTTGAAGCAGTAAGTATAATCAATCCTTTTTTGAAATGATCCATTGAAAACCTTAATTGATTTGTTCAATGTTCATGAATGAGATTTTAGTGATGATAAGCATCAGATCCCATATGATTTGTAATTGATACCTTTTATTAGAATTGACCCACAGGGTTGTCCTGATGAAAGCAATTCCAAAGATCGTGCAGTTGATCCCAGTCACATGATACTAATATCTGGGTGGACATTACCCTTCCCTGAACAGCCTGAACCAAATCTTGCCCCGAAGGCAACTGCATCACCTGCTAAGAGTTTAGTATTGAGTAGTTGAAATTTTTGTTTCATTCTGAGTTTTGCAGACATAATCAGATCAAACTACAGTAATCTTCCAGCTTCATATGAAATATCTGTCTATTTATTCCCATCTTTCAAGTCTTATATAATCAGAGCAGAGGAGGACAAAGGCAGACAGCACACCAAGTAGTAATCCCAACTGGTGCACCCCATCACCTCATACCATGCCAGGGTGTGGGCCTTCTCTCATCGACATGAACCTCAACACTCCCTCCCCTAGAGATGTGGGTGAGTTCTATTTAACAATCTGATAGAAGAAAACAAGCATTGAGGAAAACAGAAAGTGTTCTTTTTAATTGAATTGAATTTGTGTGTATTTGTTGATGTACGATCAGAATTAAGATTCCTATTGGCGAGATTTCAATATGTGATTTGACAAGACCACCAAGATATTCTAGTTTAACGACAGCGTAGGGTTCTATAATATGGCTTAATAGTTTACCCTCAGCAATTTCTAACCCAGGTGCAGGCGGCAGTGGAGAGCAGCTTACAGCTCCTGATATTCCTCCTGGCCCTGCCCAATACGCAGACTCCAGTACTCTCAACCCTCCTCCGGGAGTCAGGATTGTGCCTCCAGGGCAACTTCAAGGTGGTATGATGCCCCAGCAACCACACCAGCGACCTGTTCCAGGACCAGTGGTGGTGATGCAGCAGCCTGGTCAAATGATGCCTCAACAGCAGCCTCCCATCGGAGGCATGCCCGGGCATCCAGGCCACCCTGGCATGATGCAGAGGCAGTTCCAACAGGTAGGATTATTGCAACTTATTGTATTCTTGTTCACCTTTATGTGTTGATTAAGCGGATTTAAAAAAACAGATACTGTTTCCTAAAGTTGATCTAACATATAACGAATTAGTAGAATGTTACGTTCTGTAAAAGCACTATTTTATCATCTCCATTTCTTACAGGTAGGTATGATACATCCTGCGCAGCAGCAGCAAATGATGGGTCCAGGAGGAGGTGGACCTGGTATGATGAGTGGCCCCAACCCTGGCCCACCCCATGACCCGGTAAGGACATGTGCTGACTCCCTCATTATCAGAAATTTTCATGGTTTCTGTGACTTACCTGACAGTGCACACTGCACATAGATTTATTTCGTCTTGTTCTGAACCAGTTACCAGGATGTCTAGACGGTTGTTTGTTTTAACTATAAGAGCTAATTTCAGCACCAACAAATGGAACGCCAGCAACAGTTACAACAACTGCAGACACAGCGACAAACACAACAACAACAACAGCAACAGCAGCAGCAACAGCAACAACAGCAGCAGGTTAATGATCTTTGGCCAAAGTATTCCTATCATAGCATATCTCAATTTTCACAATCCAAAATTCACAAAGACGAAGAAGTATATCATACCGGTTGGCATTTTCTTCTAATTCTCATGCCACATTCTCCAGTCAGGGCCCCCTCAACCCTCAGTCCCTCAGCAGTCCGCCCCACAACAAGCAGGAGGAGGAGGGATGGGAGCTCAGACTCAAAGCAAACGCTCTGTGGTGTGGAGCGGACATCTCGAGTGCTGGGGTAATTAGGATTTTATTGTGGGAAATGTAAGAAAACAGTTGAAACCGTGGTTATTTTAGTTCCACTTAAACAGTAATTTCCATGAATTTAAGTTACTCAGTCTTGAAGGTATTTCTTACAGCGTTCAAAATGAAATGCACTTTAAACCTCCCTAGGAACAGGGAATCAGAACACCCCAGTGATTGTGCAGAGTAGCATTGCTGTGGATGAGGGTGCCCAGCAGTCTGAACAGATAAAGGGAATACTTTCCTGGCCAGATAGGGCCGAGTTCACCTTCATCGCTGGCAACATTCCTGTGAGTGAACTGTATTTCCTTTACAATAACATATTTTTAAATTCAAACCTACTTTTGTGCCTAAGAAGTTCCAGTCTTTTCCGGTCTTTTCAACTCTTGATTTCTGCCAGAAGTAGAAAATTTAATTCCGTCCTTCATTTCCAGCCCTCGTTGAAAGAAACAAAGAAGGGTGCTAAACTCTACATCACACTGAATCCTAACAACGATCAGAATCAGGATAATGCCAAACAGCAGGTGAAGTTTATCAATATATCATTTCACTGTCAACAAAAGGTTCCTTTTGGAGTTTGTCTCGTCATGTTGCACCCGATCTGATCAAATTAGTGGATTATCATGAGCGAAACATATTTTCAGATCGAGAATGCTTTTTCCAGTGCAGAGGACTGCGGTTTGATAACAGTTGCTCTTGGAAATGGGAAGAAGGAGCAGGCGTTCATGTTCTTCAGTTCTAAGCTGAAAACCATCATGGGGATTTACCCCTTCGCTCAGGTTTGTTTGAGGTTGTTTTTCGTTTTCTAATTGTTTAGTTTCCATGATCATTGCCGTGAAAATTTGATGATTTTTAAAAAAATTACGTTCTATCCATTTTATTTCTTTTATCGACGGTTTCTCCAGGCTAAATTCCAAGAAGACCTGGCATTGAAACTCCAACAGCAACAACAGCAACAGCAACAAGTCCAGCAGCAACAACAAGTCCAGCAGCAGCAACAACAGCAACAGGACCCTGGTCCCGGGGGTATGGTGTCTCAGAACATCCGACCAGGGACTATGCAGCAACAGCAACCGGGTAATGCTGGTAACAACATCAATGTGCAGAACATCATAGCTCAGCAGCACCAACAAATGCAACAGGTTTGTAGACATCAGATACAGTAATTTCTTGTTTAATGCTTTCCAGCTATCGTGAAGTATCAGAAACTGATTAGATTGATGATGAACCGTTTCTAAAATTCATAGCAAACCGCGATACTTATGAATTTCATACGATCACAATGTTTGTATCTCATATTTTGAAAGACACTAAGTCATATTCCTTTCCCAGAACCCACGCATGGTCCGTGCCCAAGGACAAGGCCCC
This sequence comes from Beroe forskalii, assembly GCA_011033025.1. Classification (NCBI taxonomy): domain Eukaryota; kingdom Metazoa; phylum Ctenophora; class Nuda; order Beroida; family Beroidae; genus Beroe; species Beroe forskalii. The sequence goes on from WFMF01000239.1 coordinate 206,165, forward strand.
CCTGCTCAGATGATGGCTGCTGGACAGCCTCCCAACCAGATGAACCCACGGATGACACTTCAACCAGCGCAGATGAACATGCAGCAGATGCAGCCTCACCAGTTCCACCAAATGAGTAGGATTTCTGCTAAATTTATTCAATTGGTGAAAAATTGGTATTGAACCACCTCAAAATTGGTGTGAAACCAAACAGACAAGCAACCTGTTGCAGTGTTGCATCAGGTGTCACATTTCCACCTTCATTTCCAGGGCAAGTGCAGGGAATGCCCGGACAGATTCAACAAATGCCCGGACAAATGATGGGTCAGATGATGGCTCAGCCGGGTCAGATGATGCAGCAAGGACCGGGTCAGATGCCCCCTCAGCCCCAGCAGCCTGGTCACATGGTGCCCCAGAGTCAAATGATACAGCAGCAGCAGGGCGGGGGGCAGCCCCCGGGGGGCATGCAGATGAGACCCATGGGCATCCAGCCCATGAGCCGGAACGATGAGATGATGATGCAGCAGCAACATCAGATGCAGATGGGATGAGTATCTGACTTAGGATCAAATTTAAGAAAATCGCTTCTACCAGTTCTATAAATTTATTGAGAATACAGGACGTTAATTCATTATTTATTTTTAATAATATCAGTACATAATGTACGGCTGTACGCGAATTAAAACTTTGAAAAGTTTTAAAAGATAAAAGCTTCGCTAGTTTTCATTGTTCAATTATCTCCTTATTATCTTAGAATTAGACTTTGGATTCCATCCATTTATATTTATATGAAGTTTAGGTTCCTGTCTACCTCCTCTAAGTAAATTATTTATCATCCTTGGAGAGCAGTATCGATGATGATAGCTTTTCCTTTCAACTTATGACGAATCTCTCTCCAACAGATGGCAATGCAGCAACGTGTTGCTGCCGGGGGAATGTCGCTACAGCAACAGCAACAATTCCAGCAGAACATGCAGGCCCGAAACCAACAACTCCAGCAACAACAAGCACAGCAACAGCAACAACAACAACAGGCTCAGCAGCAGCAAGCTATGGGAAATCAGGTTTGGCATTGGGACAGTGGATAATGTGGCGCACACAGCGTATTAATACGAGTATAATTTGTAGTGTAAAGAACCATGTGCATTGTACTTACATCACATTGTACACAGTTATAAGCCATTAAACTAATAATAGTGTATTGATGTGAATTTAACTAAGACTTGAGCTTGAGCTAGATCGAATATATACCTGCGCCATACCGTTGCAGCAACAGTAGTGGATAATGTTGTATGTCGCACTAAGAGCATAGAGATTCAAGATTGTTAGTAAGTCTTAAAAACGTAATCAAATTTATCAATAAGGACTTTTAGAGTGTATCCAACTCTGTCATTTTAGTTTTCTAGTGTGTAATGGAAATATTACAGATGCTACAACAGCAACAGCAGCAACAACAGCAGCAGCAGCAGTGGCAACAACAGGGGCGACAATGAATGGTTATCCAGTACTCGGACAAACCAAGTTCTGTTTTTTATTTCTTATATCATTGTGCTGCTGACGTCTTTAGCTTTACATTGAAATAAGGGCTGAGATTCAGTTGTACTCAAATCTGTGATTGTGTTTGTATGTGGGAGAAGAAAGATGAGAAGATGGTCTTTCTGAATATCTGATGAATAACTTATTTTCTATTATAATTTTATCGATTTTGATATTATTCATTTTATCTGTATTATTTATTTTCAATTCGAAACTCTCCATCTCATTTTCGTCAGACTGAAAGTACGAATTGCATAACATAATGTTTCTAAACTTCTATATTAGCTCAAGTTAGGTATAGTGAGAGGTTTTGTGACGAGCAAAAATTGAATATTATAGAGTTACTCAACGAATAAGTGTGAAGTAACATGATTTATGCCACGAGCGAAGCGAGTTGCATAAATCGCATTATTCACCGAAGCCGAAGGCTGAGTTGAATAATGATTGTTGCAGGGCGTAGCCCGAGTTGAAAACAAGCTGTTACTCATACTTATGAGTTGTGTAACGATATTATTCACCAAGTGTACAAACGTACAAAGCTTTGAGCCTTTAAAAGGCTGAGATTTTTAGCATTCTGTACAGTTCACAGCAGAAAAGGACGTTCCGTTGTATCACTTTTGGTGGAGGCAATTATCTACTGATCAGGCAAATTAGCAGTGTGCCAGCTCTCCCAGCAGAAAAAAGGACGTTCTGTCGTATCACTAATTTGGGAAAAAGTGTTGAATAACACCATAAAAATGGCAAATAACACGGTGTAAGAGTGGAATAACATGGTAAAAGTGTGAATAATACTAAAAAAGGTGGAATAATACGACAAAAACTCTAAATAACACGTTTTTATTCAACCGGAATAACCCCACCACATGGTGAATAATATCATGTTACTACACACTATAGAGGTGTGGATTGGTGAATATTCCTCGAGGCGAAGCCGAGTGGAATATGGGAAATCCACACCGATATCCGTGTGTAGTAACATTATTATTTAACGATCCGAAAAAAGTACGCGGTTGCTCCGTAAACTGGATTTCAAACTCGGCGAACGGGCTGTGAGTTAAATAATATGTGATATTATGCACCGAGCGCTAAGTGCAAGAGCATAATCTCAAATTAAGATCGAGGCCGAAGGCCGAGGTTTTAATGGAAAGTTTGAAATTTTTGCGAGTTACAAAACCAAAATTTGGTTTTGTAACTCGCAACGACAATGCATGTTTAAACCTTCTTACTTTCTTAGGAGTTGCATAATTTATTTTTAGCAACCGACTACCTATATAACGGACTAACGGGTTACAGGGTATACGATTAGAATCGTGTCATTCATCAGCGAGAAACTAGGTATCTAATAACTTAATAAGCTAATACTTCCACTTCAAGCTTGACTGGGTATTTCCAGTTTCGGAAATAATTCCACAATTCATTCACACGGATAAAGACTTCTGTAACACACATTTGATATCCAAGTAACTACTTAATAATTCCTGAAAACCTTTTAACTTTTTAAGGATATCCTTCCCCTGAAAGTAATACAGAAGAATGCCATATGTTTTCAAGGTGCAAATATTTTACAGTCTCACACAGTGATTAATTAAAATGGGACTTTGCTAAAACTGCGAAAGAAAGGACGAAAGCAACGGAAACATTATAATATGTTTTTCGTCGTTTTTTGTTAAATTTCACCCTGCTGCAGTAGCCAACATGAACCGTGGTATTGTAGCTCTAGTCACGGGTGGAGCGTCAGGATTAGGACTAGCCACTGTGAGACATGTTCTGAAGATGGGTGGCAAGGCTGTCATTGCTGATCTACCCTCTTCCAATGGGGCAGTGCTAGCCGAGGAGATGTCCAAGGATTGCAGGTTAACACTTTATCACGAGATCTGCCATATTTGAGTTTCTGAGCTTTTGGCACGGGCGTTTGTTGATAATTCAGCGCGTGATTTCATCAAATTTCTTTTACTGCGAATCAGCCCAAATAACCCCAAATAAACCCATTTTTGTTTTAGGTTTGCTCCAGTGGACGTTACCGATGAAGGCAGTGTTAGAGATGCCTTAGATCTAGCTGTCAAAGAACTGGGTCCCATCACTTCTGCAGTAAGCTGTGCTGGTATTGCTACTGCCGGACTGACTTACTCCAAACGAGGTACCCACAAACCCACTTGCCTGTTTTGCTTAAGCTTTATTAGTGCTTAAGCGGAATCGGGTGAGATGCGAAACTTTTTTAGTGATTTATATTTCATAAGTTTGAGGAGCCATTCTAATAAGCTTTAATTAGTTATCGATTCCCAGGGCCTGCATCTCTGGAGGATTTCCAGCGAGCAGTCAACGTGAACTTGGTCGGAACTTTCAACGTGTGTAGACTGGCGGCAGAAAAGATGGCTGCTCAGGATCCATATAATGAGAGTGGGGAAAGAGGTAGGTTACTATTAGACAACATGATCTTATATCACTCTGAAACCAGGTTACTATTAGACAACATGATCTTATATCACTCTGAAACCAATCTGACATCATCAGTTCACTCCTCAAACTTTACTTTTATACTTTACTTTGACACAGTTTAACTCTGATCGACTATCACAACTTCCCTTTGACGTTGCTTCATCCTGCCACCATCGTCGATAAAATTGCACAATCTGACTAAGTCAATTACCTCAATACATCATCCTTTAGGGCTCCTAACATAGCTTTATCCATGAGAAAATAATGTGTTATTGTTCCAGTAAAGGTATGGATCAATTCAATCACAAGCGAGCACAAGACAATTTGTAATCTTCATATTAGCAAGCCCAAACGAGAAATTGGCGGCGAGATATCGTCATCATCATGGCGCAGTGAAGTTACTCGATGACGCCTCACCGCCTATTTCTCGCCCACATAAGTTATTGGTTCTATCCATGTTATTTGCTCAGGAGTTCTTATCAATACGGCGAGTGTAGCAGCGTTCGAAGGGCAGCGCGGTCAGGCAGGATACGCCGCCAGCAAGGGCGGCGTCAGAGCACTCACTATCGTCCTGTCACGTGATCTGGCGGCGTTTGGCATCAGAGCCTGCACCATCGCTCCTGGTAGGTTGTGATGTAGTGATGAGTATTGTGTGGACTTCTTGGATTGAAAGTTTGTCTCTAAAGTTCTAAAAAATGTTCAAAATGTTCTGAATGTTCTAAATGTTCTAAATGTTCTAAATGTTCTAAATGTTCTAAATGATCTAAATGTTCTAAATGTTCTAAATGTTCTAAAGTTCTAATTTTCTAAAGTTCTAATTTATCAATACTATACACTTGAGATTTACCATACCACCCAATTCGTAAAGCGTAATTTTTATCGCATCACTGCTGAACAGCCGGTAATATAAGCATGTAATTGCATTGGTAAGTTGGTGGATAACAGAGGTTTGTAACCTAAGACTATTTGAGTTTTTGAACCTAGGTGCTACTTAATGATGCAAGAAGTTAATCCAAATATTTTATATTATAGCATTATACGTACTTACTTTCTGCTTTACTGCAGTAGTTATGTGGGAATTGCGACAAATTTGTCGATTAGAATTAGATCAATTATTCCTTATTCAGTTATTTATTTAAGTCGGTTTTACACGTATATTGACTTATTGACTTCTACCCACAGTAACTCAATAACATTTAAATGTAATGAAAATAGTGGTATTTCTAACACCATCGCTCCTGGTGTTATAGAGACCCCAATGATGGCTGGAATGAGAGATGATATCAAGGCTGGTCTAGCGGCTGCAGTACCCTTCCCTAAACGGCTGGGACAACCAGGTCAGTAGAGATAGTTTGAAAGAGCTTAACTGCAAACAGTTTCATTTTTCAGGAATTTCCACTAGGATGGTTACTGTAATTACTGATTCCAATAATTTGCAATCACATTGAACTGCGGTTTGCCATATTTCATTACGCCTTTCTAATCGTTATTCCATCTTATCAATCCTTCCACGTGCGATTAAACATACGAAACGACAAAAGTGGTATAACCCATCTTATCACCCCTAGAGGAGTACGGTTCACTGGCACACCACATCATGACGAACGGTTACCTCAACGGAGAGACTATCCGAATGGACGGGGCACTACGTATGACGTAAAGTATCACGTGTTAGGGCAGTTAGGATTCAATTGACTATAGAGATTTCTATAATTGTCTCTATACAGGAGTTGTCGTCGTTATGTACTTTTGGTACCCTTTTTGTCGCCATAGATACCATTCAGAAATGTCAGATAACAGATTTTTTAGTTGTCGCTATTTATAATATTTCTTATCTTCATCAATAAATTTTAATGTAAATTTGTAAAGTCTACATGTGTACTGTAGTTACTGAGTTATAGCAAAAAATAGGTATAAATTATTAAAAGCTACCATAGATTATCATTGTTGTTATTATCAAAATTTGTTATTTAGTGATAGAATTCATGTGAATTATGTACTGTGTTGTGTAATTTTGTATTAAACAGATAAGAGGCTTAGTTGCTCAACCAGGGCACCTCTTCGTTTCAACATTACTTTACATTAACACTGAATGAATATTACTAAAAAATTGGAAGCTGACCGAATCAATCTCTGTACTGTTTACAATACTCTCAATACTTTTAAATAGCTTCGTAGCATTCTCAGTAAAAGTCTTTCATCACAGTCACAACCTAATAAGATGTTTAAAGTTTAATTTTAATCTTTTAATGACTAGAATGAACTACATATAATATTCCATACAATGAAACCTCTTTAATAGCATATTAAATTAACTAACTGAGGAATGGCATATTATGACTACAATGAAGAAAGTGTACTCATAAACCAACGTGAAGTCGAAGTTTCCTCTGGTATCCCCGATAAAGTCCTCAAATATGAAGAGTTCGTCAACGAAGTCCTGAAAAACGACCTCAAACATGTTCTTGAGGAACGGGACAAAGTTTTTGATGAAATAGCTGAGTACAGTAAACTACAAACTGCTATAGAACGACTGAAAAGCATCGAAAAACGACCTATTAAGTCTAAAATTGATGTAGGGTGCAGCTTCTACATGCAGGCGGAAGTGAAGAACACTGAGTACATTTTTGTTGATATTGGAATGGGTCTACATGTTCAGTTGACAATGGACGAGGCTTTGAAATTCTTGAAAAAGAAGATAGATCAGTTGACTGTGAAATCAGAACATTTAACAGATAAAAGCTTAGACATAAAGGCTCGTATAAAACTTATTTTGGAAGCCCTTGCCGAGTTACAAGGACTTAATACCACAAAGGATTCGTTAAGGGAAAAGTTGAGGTATGATGTTTTTAGCTAGCATAATTTTTGGCTTGCCTGAGATTTATTATCTACTTTTCTGCTCTCATTTAAATCTAAAAACTTTAATTTATATTCTTTATTCAAATTTAAATAAGTTGTGATTGTAATTCATCAATTTCATTTCATTTTAATTATTGAGTGTTTTCTTGCTTGATTGTGTGATGTATGTGTACCATACTTGTTAATCATATTTTTCCCCAAAACCAATTGTATCATCATGAATTTCAGTGAATTTTCCTGCGATATTCGTTACTTTTGGGAGGTTTTTTTAAATGTGTTCAACCTAATGACGTTAGTTTTAAGTTTAACTCGAATATGTTCAGATGACTGAAGAAGTAACCACGCTCAAGTTTGTTATCCCAAAAACAAGTGCTCTTGACCCCGAAGAAGCAACCAGAAGAGCAAAGAAAATACTAGAAACTGTGATTGATGAAAGAAAGGTTCAAGAAGAAACTCGGGAACTGTTGGCAGAAATTTCTTTGAAGAGATCAAAGAGAAAGCGAAAAGCTGCTCCCAATGAAGATTGCTCTACATTAAAAGATGAATACACTGATGAAATGGTAGATGCATTGAAAGAAGTTTTGTCTGAATCTTGTCAAAGATCCTGCTCATCTGGAATGGAGAACCATCTCTCTGGTGACCCTCAAGACTTCATAGATTTGATAGAATCTTCAGATGGCACTCAATTTAATGTTCACGAATTGCTTAACGCCATTAGACAAGTCCCTGATTTTAGTGACAGCATTATCCAGAATATTATGACACTTCTAAATAAAAATTTGGTGAGCTTTCATGACCTGGTAAAAGTGCTGAATGACAAGGACTTTGATAAAATTGGTCAGTTTGTCATGAAACAAGGAGAAAAGTCTGATCAGGACAAATTGTTGAAATTTTTTGCCAGTGATTCTTGTCAAAAGTCAAGAAGTACTTCAATTTTTGTTAAATCAATCATAGATTGTCAAAGTTTGAAGGCAGATGGTTTTGATCTTGAAGTATCTGCAAATGATCTCATACCGGCTTTACTTCACTATGAGAAGTCCTGCAGTATTGAAGATTTCTACTCAAACCTGATCAATATTCACAAGAGTGAACCTTTTCAAAGCCAGGTGCAACGATTATCAGAACTGCTTTCATCTACTCCAACAGACCAAATATTCAGTATCATCACCACGACATGTACCATTTTTGATGCTAACCCAAAACTTTTTGTGGCATTGTGGTGCTTCATTATTCAAAAAGAAGACTCTCAGGCTTTAAAATTTGATTTCACATCCGAGTTTCTAAGAAGTGCTTTATCTAGACTGCACCGACATAGCTTCCTTCTCTCACTCCTATTGATTCGTGTTCTTGATTTAGTTGGGAGCAGACCTTATAGTGATAGCTATCAGCTCTATTTCGGGAATGGATCTACTCACATAACATCATCTAAGTCTGTAGAGTTCATCATAGACACCTTTACATCGTTAGTTCCTCACGAGATTGGAATATATCTCAAACATCACATCCACCTTCCTCTGAGAGGTGGCGCTAAGTTCAAAGACAAGCTGGAGCAGTACATAATGCTGGCCAAGACAAGGATGAAAGATTTCAATTTGATTGAAATGGACAAAAGTGTCATAAACGATGTCGAGAAGGCAATAAGTTCATTTAAGAAGAAGAAATCTATCCCATCATTTGTCATCGAAGCTAGCATATTCAAGAAACAGTATTACACCAACCATTTTCTCCCATTTCTGCTAAAAGAAAACTCAGTTGAAGATGAAGAAGGGCGGTTAAGGCTAGTTGCTGCCCTGACTACAGTTAACAAAATTCCTAAATCTGTCACTGCTAATACTGCTCCTGACGTTCTGGAGATATCTCCCTCTGTAAGTCTGTCTGATGCAATTGCCAGTCTGCCAACACGTGGCTTGGAGGTAAAGGATACGATCTATAGAATGTGTTCTTCATCTTGTGATGAAACCACATTGAAAGAACTAATCAGAACTGTGTGTCTTGAATGCCAAAATATTGACTCAGTCATGTTTCTGAAGGATTTTGCAATCCTGCATAATTTGCGAGAATCATTTCAGAATTGTGTCAAATCATTGCTACTAGATGAGTCAGATCCAGATCGAATAATGCCGCTTCTAGTGCTATTTGACTATTCTATAAGTTCTAAGATTATGAGGGCAATGATTCTGAAGGACAGATCTCTGTACAAAACAATACCCGAGGAACTTGAAGAACAATTTCTACACATAATTGTCCTGGGCAAAACTAGTGAAAATCCAGAGTTCATCTTGCCTGATGCTGTAGCTAAGCAACTTTCAGTTCAGAAACTTTGTGAAATAATCACCTGGTGGCCATATGATAGAAATGAAATCGATGAGTTTCAAGTATGTGTATCTCGAATTCTTGACCGAGTTACTTCTCACCAACCCAGTAACGAAGTTTGTCTGAGCCTGTTTAAATGTTGTCTCACGCTAAACGTCTTACCCTATGTTACATCTTCATTCCTTACTCTTATTCCTGCCGTGACTTTCACTAAACTATGGGTATACGAAGGTCTTGCACAAGTTTTACTGCCGTTGTACAAAGGAAATGCTGAGAAACCTGTGTCAAAAATCCAGGAAATCTTTGGAAGATTCTTCAAACTTGTAAACGTGATCAAGTCTTCTTTGCTATACCGCTGTGGTTCATTCAAAAGCATAGACAATCTACTGAGTGTCCTGGACAGTTACAAGATCTATATCACAACTGAGGGCCATCTCCTGGAGTATCCTATAACTCTCACTATTGTTAGGTAAATTCATTAATTTAACTTTGCAAATAAGAAATTATAATGACACAATTTTTTAAGCTTGTTCATATCATTGATTTGACGTTTCGTGCTATAACTATAAGGTTCAACAGATTGATCCCTATGTTTCTGATAGTATTAACAAATTTCAGGGCAGTTCAAGATGCAACTCTGTTCAACTTGCTGTGTGAGAAGTCTCCGACTTTCCTCATATCTTGTGTTTACTACATCGAGGATCTTTCCAAAGTCAGAGAATCCCATTTCCTGAAATCAAACACAATGGTTCTTGGGGCTGTTGATTTTCTGAAGGTATTTGAATCGTGTCTATATTATCAGTGTATTATCATATCGTGATCAATGCCCTTTTGTCCGTGTGGTCTTTTCCTAACGATCAAATACAGAGAATACCAGTTACTGACTCAGAACCAATAACTTGAACTTTCTTCAGAAGTTAGAAAAAGGAGGAATTAGCTCGAACGATATTCCAGAGGATGGCCTCTGCCCTCAGATTGGTGTTTGCTGGTTCCTGGTATTTGCTGAAAAGCACGTCTCCGAATTTAGTGTGAGTTTCAGAATAAATTCAAATCAACTTCTTTCCGATTTTTGAATATATTTCTTTGGATATGATAGGTCAACTGGACTTGTATAAAACTTCGAATAGAACTAATAATCAAATTTTCGATGAGTAGTATATTTTACTAACAATGTTTTCAGAGGATCGCATTCAACAGTTCTATAGCAGAGGGTTACCTCACTGCGATGTTCTACTCATACTCCAGTCTTTGGCTCGCAGGTTTTTGTCTTTCGTTTTCTGCCCTTACTGAACTTCTTATTTCCTTTTTCCCCTCCTTTTGTCCCATTTTGTCCCTCCTTCCATCTTGACTGTAAATCTTATTTTCACTCAGATGACCTGTTTTGTTGAGCAGTGAAATAATCAAATTGGTGATTCTTCCCTCCGCAGGAAGTCTGAAGGAGCATCACTTGACATGTCTAGGAGAACTCGCTATCCGGTCATCTCACTACCACCGTACATACACTGCTCCACTGCTGGAGAAGTGTAGTCCTTCCAACCCACTGCTGGCTCAACACTTCTCTGGTAAGTTTGTCTTACATTTTAACTGAAGTAGTTTATTGTACTCTGCAGCCATCTTTGATCTGTTCCTTTGATCTTTTGATCTTTGTTCCATGCAAATTGTTATCAATTCTGGTCTGTTATAGTCCGGTGTAGGTTTCACCGCCTAGAGAATACAGTTGATATATTTACATGATCATGTCTTTTTAAGATTTTAAAGCATATAACTAAACGTACATAACAAACTATGAAAACGAATAATAACCTTATGTCAATCTACAGAGCTACAGTTAATACACGCTCTACATTGTACACACTGTGTACACACTGTGTATTTCAAGGTGTATACTACATATAGCCTCACGATAGTTATGATTCCTTAGAATAAAACTTTTAGTAGTCCTGGAAACTATTGGACTATGAGAGGAAAGTTAATATTCATCACTTTATCACGTAGCATTTACTAAAGGTTTTACGAATTTTGCTTGCCAAGATTTTATTGCTCATTAAAGTCTTGAAGATTTTAATAAGGAGCCCTTACTTCAATTCATTCACTTTTGATTATATTCACCGTAACTATAACATGCTTTTGATTGCTTGAATTCATGAATTGGTTCAAAGAGGAGCATTGGTAATTATAGTTCAATCGATTTATTGCCTATCAATAATGAATGCTTTTGAATTATAAATTCACCGTTTGAACTGACGTTGATTAGGTATCCTTTGATCACAGGATACAAATCGAGTAAGATCTTCTACTTGCTGTATCTTGGTGGTTTAGCAGCGTGTTGTACCGTCAGCTTTGACAAGGAATCCAGGGAAGATGTCTTGCTACTCGCTAGGAAATCATACCAACAGGTTACCGCTTTCCTGACTTAACCCTTTTTGGACATTGTGACCGGTGCCGATGATTAAACCATTTTTATTGAATTCACTTAGTTGGCTTGATATTTCAATATTTCAATTTTCAGTGGTGCTATGGGAATCCGGATTGAATAAAATATCAAGTTTTTGCTCACGTTCTCCCTGCCCAGGCACAGCGTCTAGTGTACGACAACCTTTCCACTATGCAAACCATGCAGGACTTCATGGTATCACTAGTCCGATCTAACGACAGGGAGGCTCTTGTTACAGCTGCTAAACTCTTCATCGCTGCTCTCTGTAGACCCTTCTCAATGATTGATGCAACGTCTGGGAATAGCAGCAAAAGGGGTTGATGACACAGGAGAAAGGGACTTTCAATCCATTTACTTTAACTATCAGTTGCCTCAAGCTCATAAGGATGAGAATTTTATAGTTTGTGTTTCTACTTTTTATCATTTGATCAATCTATTTTAACTATTCATTTCTATTTAATTTCTTTTGTAGTTTGAGAATATTGTTTTGGAGAATTGCTGTGTTTCATTATTCGTTTTCTTTGATTTCGCTTTTCTATTCTTCAGTAATCAATCCCTGCTAAATTGATAATATAAAATTTCATCCCTTTATTTACATTATTGACTCTAACCCCCGTTCTCCACATAGCTCTCCTCTAATTCACCATGTCTAACGCTCTGCCACTGAACCCCAAGCCCTTCCTCAGCGGACTCACTGGTAAACCCATCATGGTTAAACTCAAGTGGGGCATGGAATACAAAGGCAAGTTTGAGTTTCTGTTTGATTTCTTACCGTATCTTAGCCCATTTTTCAATTTGAATGTTCCATAACTCACCCAACCCCTAAAACCATCATCTTGCTCCTCTCTTATACCCGCTTTGGACTCTCCATCTCGAGCTTTGAAATCTAATCCTCCCCCACTATTTCCCACCACCTAGTTACTTACCCTCCCTCTCAGGGTACCTGATCTCAGTAGACAGTTACATGAACCTGAACCTGGCAAACACGGAGGAGTACATTGACGGAGTGCTGGCAGGGAACCTGGGGGAGGTCCTCATCCGATGTAACAACGTGCTCTACATCAGGGGTGTGGAGGAGGAGGGAGGAGTGCCCAGTGGGGAGGCCATGATGGTCGCCTGATCGGAGAGGGCAGGTTGTTCTGGGAGTGATGATATTGTCCGGAGTCGATGACAGCAGATATTTTTGTTACTCATTGGTTTCCAACCACTAAACGTCGCCCATTCATGCCCGAAGAAATTAAATTTCATAAATTCTATGAAGCTGATGGTGCCCCTTATTAACGTTTGGAGCTGTCAACGATGTTCTTATCAGTGCTTGTATGGTAGTACGGTCATCGGTTGAAATATTAATATATTTATTAACTTCTTGATAAATCTGTCAGAAAAAGTCATTTGATGGCTGAAGGTTCTCGACTTTCTTGAAATAAATCGAAGGAACTTTACACCTATGTACCTAATTCTACCTTATTTTTACAGTTTTTAGATCGACATTCGTTTTCTTATATGCAATGTCCATTTTCTAGAATTATGCAGTTTCATGCTATTTATCATGTCATTTGATATTTATCGGTTGAAATAGGTCATGATTTACTGATTTAATGAAATTTTAGCCCTGTGTCGTCATCCATTTCTGCGATAAGGAAAATTTTCATGGATTTATGGACTCATTTTCACCTAATTTCTTTGTCAATTGTTGCAGAAATGGCCCAGCACTGCTTTTAATTTTATTTGAAATAATATAATTTTAACTTTATTATTTTAACTGAGCTTTTTTGCCTCCATTCACATTCCAATTCATTGGTGTCTATTTACTTCATTTTGCGTACATTTGTTGTTATAACTTTATAACTGTTACAAACTCATCTTTTATTTATCGATTGGCACTGATTAGCAATGAAAAGATGAAATCACAAATTTGACCACTTAATTTCATATAGTAAACTTTGTCTTACAATCACAGAATTTAACCGATTTCTCACCCAATAACATTAACCACTCCCATTCAACTGAGGTCTAGCTCAGGATGTTCAGCACCTTGGCACGTGCCAGTTCACGTCTCCTCCAAACCTCTGCCCGGCGTATCCTAGCAACGCCTGCCTCCCTAACCCGCCACATCGCCTCCATCCCTAACCCCGCCCCCGCCTTCACCTGCCAAGCTGTAGTGCCGGGCGGCGAGTTCAAGGAGGTCTCCCTCTCTGACTACGCGGGCAAGTACGTGCTCCTCTTCTTCTACCCGCTGGACTTCACCTTTGTGTGCCCTACTGAAATCACAGCTTTCAGTGACAGATCCGCTGAGTTTGACGCTCTGAACTGCCAGGTTCTGGCATGCTCGGTGGACTCCCACTTCTCTCACTTGGCATGGTGCAACCAGCCTCGGAACGAGGGGGGTCTGGGTGACATGAACATCCCTATCCTGGCAGACCTCAACAAGACCATAGCCCGCGACTACGGAGTGTTGTTGGAACCCGCGGGCATCGCCCTGCGGGGTCTCTTCGTGATCGACAAAGCGGGAAACGTACGACACATCACGGTGAATGATCTGCCCATTGGACGGAGTGTGGATGAAGCACTGCGGACGGTGAAAGCGCTGCAGTTCGTGGAGGAGCATGGGGAGGTGTGTCCGGCTAACTGGACACCTGGGGGTAGCACCATTAAACCGGGGGTCCAGGAGAGCAAGGAGTACTTCGAGAAGGAGCACTAAAAGGAGGGTTTTCTGTGAGGGAAGAGGGGTGCTGTTGCTGTGAGAAGAGGAGGGGTGCTGGGGAAGAGCACTAAGTGGAAGTTTGGATTTGAGGGAAGAGGGGCACTAGGTTTGGAAGCGTGGAGAACTGTTCTCAAAAGCTTAGGTCATTAAAAGGGACTAAGTGAGGTTTAGTGTGAGAACTAAGTTGCTTGTAGGAGATTTGATATTTCGGAAAGAAATTGGGACAGAGGGGACTGTTAGTAATGCTTTTATAAGAAAATCAGGAGTTTTGAATAATCGTGATTTTGTGGTTTAGATAGTCTATGGCTGGTCATGTATAAAGACATTATTTATCAAAATACAATTCGTTCTAAGTATCTCCATCCCTATTATTCACGTTTTTATGTATAAGTATGTGTTAGGTGTCCAGTAGTGCTTCTTTCAGAAGCACTACTGATTACGCTTAAGTGTATCAGATATTTGTCGTACTATCTATTATATGTTTTACTCGATAATCCATAGTTTTGTGTGTTAACTCAAACAGAAGTTCTTGCAAATATTATACGTGTTTTCTACATTCTTACATTTATTGTCTGCCTATAATGCTCTAGCCACTGACCAAAGTATACGCATAAATCGAAGTTAAGGTCGTTCAAAAATTTTAGAATCCTACTATCGCCATTTATAAAGCGTGGAATTTATTTACTAACCATATTTATGTTGATTGTTAAACTGTTTTGTTAGAAAAGTGCAATATTTGATAAAAATTAAAATGTGTTTACTCTGTGTTTAGATATTATGTAGATACCTAGATAAGAATTTCACGTACTCAGATGTAATAAATGTATAAAATTTCTAAAATATCTGTAATCATATTAAAAGTTTTTTTCAGAACTCGAAGGATTTATCACTACTACATAAGTACATAAGAACATAATACTATAAGTACAAGGAATTTTGCTTGTCACTGAGTGACTGCATGCTCAAATACAATGAAGTAATGATAGCTCGCAATAGCATTGCACAATGTTAAGATGTTACCAAATCAACCTGCCTTACATCATTCCTCTGACGTTGTAAAGTAGTAAGATGCTTCGTTGTGCCTCTCTTGATTCTCGAGTACTTTCAAACATCGATCGATAAATTAGCTGTGTGATGATACCGTTTTAATAAGCGAAGTCTCGTGGAAAGTCAACATTTGCAATTCAATACCTACACGATAATGGTTTCTTGAATATGTAACCCTTGTAACATTTATAGCGTGATAATATGAGCACATTGGCTTTTATTCAGTTGGTAGCGATCGATGATTGTTCATTTTAGTTTTGTGCTTTTATCATCGGCCGAACTACCGACTTACCGAAACCAAATAGTTTAACCGATTCATTTCATAATAACTTCATTACATTCTCTACTGCAACATAACTTCCAGTAATTGTAATAGTCTTTACTCTCTAGAATAGCAAAATACTATTCAAAAGATTCAAAGAAGCAAATTAGCTCTTCAATGAGGCAAATTAAGTATATTTACATATTACGTAGGTATTTCAATATTTCTACTCTTTGATCTCTCCTATTCTCCTTTTGTTCTGATTTCTAGGTACTTAGGTATTGTATTGACTGTAACTTAGCACTATAGTATCTACCTCGATCTCTCTGCCATCGCCGATTCCGTCTTACGAATTAATGTGTCGCTAAATTCTGTTTACCACCCAGGATAGAATGTGAACACCTTCGTTCCTTCCAAGAATCTACCAGCTTCCACATCAAGGCTAAAGCAGCCATGCTACTAGTCACATAAACCCGTCACCTCTCAAAGGGATCATTTAAAACCCTCCAAATCTATCAGAAGTTGACACCCTCCCCTCTCTCTCCATATAAATCAGGACAACATTCCAGTATTCCAGTTGCGGGTACCCCTCACCATGCCAATTCTCTCACCCCTGTCTCTAGCTCCCAGCTTCCGAACCTACCATCTGATCAGTGTTGTGGTTTACCTGCTCTACATCTCCCTCTCATGCTACTACCAGGTTAGCAAAAAGTGTGAATTAAGATGTCTAGGGACAACAGTTCAAAAATATAAATTTATCGATGCGGCTCAAACATCTCCATCCAAAAACTACATACAGGTAAGCAGGTAGAAACCCCCTCAATTTGAGAGCTCTGCTGGCAATCGCCGACACGAAGACCTGAGGTGATTTGCGCTGTTCTCAACAAAGTTTTGTGGTTAACTTACTCTAGAGCCCTCTGTAATCCTAACTTACTAAATTCAGAATTACACTTTCTCAGCTGATAAACATCAGCTGAGAAAGTGAAATTCTGAATTATGTAAGTTGTGGGAAGCATTTTGTGCGGCGTATTTAGCTTACCTAAAATTCCATTTAGCACTGACAGATCAGTGTGCAAGTTGCGTTACAAACTCGCGCGCTGATTGGTCAATGTAATTTTGATGATTCCGGAATCCTACGGGGAAGCTAAAACTCCGCGATATATAAAAGTAACTTTCAATAAGAAAATCGTGCTCTACTGATTATACTGAATTAGGATCGCTCAGTTGAAAATCTGAATTCGAATACTATATCTAAGGAACAAAACATTTACTCATTTAATATGTACTAAACCATTTGAAATAGCGAATGTAAGTAATCTTCTAGTGTTCTCGTAACATAATGGGTACTTAGTACTTACCTAGTCGCCCACTCGATTTATGAAATCTGATCTTTTCGCCAGGACTTCTCCAATTTCTCGGAGTTCATTGACCACCAATACGAGCACTTCTGGACAGACATCTTCCTGTTGAACCTCCTGGCGTGTACGGTGGTTCAGCTGGGATCCCTGGCTATCTACATGATGTTTGGAACTCTACGAGCTATCGAGGAACAGAACATCAGGGATAAGGTTGGTGTGATCTTTTTTAGAAAACGAATTTATTGCGAGATTTCGGAAATTTCTTGAATGGTGAAAGAATAAAGCAAACGGTCGAACGCTTTATCTTTTAAACGTAAATCTTCATTTGAAAGACATCCATTGCTTAACGTTTGAGCTCACAAGAAGCATTTAACAACACTCGTATCATCAACTAAGGAGTGACTATATTCCTGCAGGTGAACCACTTTGGTTTGTACAAGTTCGTGTTCCTGTTCGGAGTTCTGAATCTGGGTGAGGTGGGTCTGGTTACCAAGTGGGGTGTGTGGTGTGGGGTGCTAGCCACCATATCCCTCCTCGATACTCTCATTCAGGATAGGGCGCATTACCTATCTCTGTCACCCAGGTGAGTGGAATAGGTTGAGTGTTAGAATTTTACAAAACTATTGCAGTTACTCTATATTGACGCTGATTTCAAGTACCATGCTTTCAAACTTTAAATTACTACATTTCAAAGAGAGAAAGTTTATTATTATTATTATGATTTTCAGTACGAGACTCCAGCATCACCTACCTGGCATCATCCTGTCCTCCTTCCTTCACCTCACTACCATACTTCTCTTCATAGGTTAGTTTGCAATTCACAGATATCTAATTTGATGTACAAGAAATTAGTATCCTAGACGCGATCATATCAGTTGCTAATTCCCAAAATTAATGATTAATTTTGATTAGCATCGCGATATAAATTATTAGTGAACGATCAGTTTTGACCGTTGAGCCTCATAGATGCTACCCAAATTCTCGTGTTTCTTTGGAAACTTGCCGACAACTTGGAATGTATAATTCTCATTGTATATGACCTACTGAATCACAACCCAAATTAAAATTGAGTTGGTTAGACTTAACAATTAAGTGTATGAATATTCCAGTAGGGCGTATGAATATATTCTAACTTATGTGGAAATTGCCAATGTTAAGATTATTATTGGCACCTGGCTGCTGAGCCACAGTTCTGGAAATTGACCGATCAGTGCTCAAAGTGATGGTAAACTCGCGCCGATTGGTCAATGCCATGACGACCTTAGGATCCCACTGATACTAACATTTCTGATTGGTCAGGTGTGATCTACACTCGAGACAGTGACAGACACAAAACGTGTTTCCTCCTTGCTGACGTCATACTCTTCTATCTGAAAACCATGCACAGTTTGGCAAACTACGGCCTCATCATCTTCGAAATGTAAGTTTGATTATCAATGTAATATGATAGTTGGTGTCAAAATAGAGTGGTGTAAAAATATGAAAATGGTGTCAGCGTAAACTGGTGTCAGGTACTCAGGTTTATAAAAGTATCAGCTTGAACTGGTGTCAGTATGAACTTGCGACTGAGTAAACTGACAAGTGGTGTCAACTGTCAGCAAGGTTTACAAGGTTTACAAGGTTTAAAGTAAAATAAAGACCAACTAACGTTGGTCGTCATATTGTACAAAACAACTTTTCATACAAACATACTTTATTGAAGATCTAGATTTTAGAAATTATTCCGAGTGTGTTTCACAACTTCAACAAGAATTGCGCCTGCCGGTGCTTTTCTTGTTTTCCGTTGTTCCCGTATGCAGGCGCTTAATTTCCCTCTCCTATGTGCTTGATTTAGCGCGCGCATGCACGTGGGCGAATGATCCTTGGACCAATCATCATGATCGATCATCGCACTCAAGACCCAATTCATTAATTCATTGTCAGTTAGATCGAGATGCTCAAGCTGAAAAAAGACTAAATGTTTCAATCGAAACTGTGAAAAATATTTTGAATTCATTATCTTATCGTGAAAAGATTCGATGAAATCGATCTAGCAAGGTTTTAAAAAGAATCAATTTCAAAGTTAGAATGACCTGAGCATTGAACCCAAATTCCTGTCAGCTAACCGCAGTGTACAGTTTCACTCGATGCCATTACACCAAAAACTCTAAAATACCCCGACTTGACTGATATTATAAAGGAGCAGTTGCATGATTTCTGATCTGACGCCATTTGTGGAATTTCTCCCCCATTTGTGGAAATTTCTCCCCCATTTGTGGAGATTTCTCCCCCATTTGTGGAGATTTCTCCCCCACCCGGGCACTTTTCAGAATTACAGTACCGATAAAGGTAGTATACACAAATTCTTCCAAAATCCTCCAAAACACGATCTCTGCTAACCCTCTCATTAGCCTTTTTGTAAAACAAAAACGCAATTGGAGAGGGAAAAAATTCTTTAAGTGGTAATTCTGTAATTCGCATTATGTTAGTGAGAGTATTGCTAGGGCAAAATGGTGTCAACCCTATGTGATGTTATGATTAAAATCTTAACCATATCTTGATTTATTTATTATCTGTCCCAGGTACGCAGCCCGGTGGGAGAACAAAGACGTGACGCGCTACTACACCGAGATAACATTCGATGTGGCTATGCTCTTTGTGGAGCTGATCCACAACATCCACATGTTGCTGTACAGCGGGGTGCTGCTGTCCATGGGAAGCTTCGTTCTCTGCATGCACATCAAACACATTTACAATGAGATCAGGAAGCGATGGGTGAGTGGTTAGGGTAATATAGCCTAGCCTTAATAACTGCTCATGAATATTTTTAATCTGACACTCTTCCAGAGAAACTTGCAGACAATCTTTTAAAGAAAAGTACAATTTCGAATGTAAGGACACGAAACAATGCTCTTGACTAAGTTATATGAAGCCCAGAATTACATCAACTTTCAAAAAACCTAGTGTTGCTACATCTGTGATCTGGAATAATTTACCCAATGATGTGCGATCTATTAATTCCATGACCACATTCAAGAATAAGCTTAAAGAAATGTATCTAAATTCTTACTGATATTAATGATTATATACTCTCTGTGTTACTAACTGTGTTAACTTTTTGGCACTTGTATATTCTGTGTTTGTGTGGGTGGGGTTGCCACCAACGAGAAAGTTGTGAGGGTATACAAAGCATATTTAAACTTCCTAAGCCGGGGAACGCTCTTTCTAGCCAGTAGGCTATTGCGGACTCCGGTTGTTTATAGATTAATCACTCCCTTTCAAAATTACCATCTGTCAAATTTTCTGCTTTCCATGCTCTCGAACTACCTTGATTATTGTGTCTATAGCGAGCGATAATTCCAGTACGAAAGTTAATTTTGATAATGACAATTATTCTCATTTTTCATAGTTATATTTAAAATTAATAGCACTTTATGATATAGTTCATTTCATTGATAAATATTCCTAAGAGTCAGTATTTAATTGGAGTGATATTGTGAAATAAATTCCAATAGTAAAGTTTTATTCTTATTCTTTTATTCTTATTCTATCTTTGCATTATCTTATTATCTTATTCTAATTTTCAAATTTGGTCATAGAATGACCAAATTTGTGGTACATATTTTACTGAATATTCTTCACTCTTCAATCTACAATCTCACAATCATAATTTGAAGAGTCTGTAGTAGTTGTTTTATTTTCTATTTTGATCTCTTTAACAATTCCTTAGATCCGTCACAAGAATTTCCGTTCTATCATGGACAGTCTGGACATCCAGTTCCGGATGGCCACCACGGAGGAACTCCTGGCAAACAACGACCACTGTGCCATATGTTGGGAAGGCATGGACACGGCCAGGAAACTGCCCTGTGGGCACCTCTTCCATATCTCCTGTCTGAGGAGCTGGTTGGAGCATGATACTAGTTGTCCTACCTGCAGACACGCACTGTCCCACCCCAACCAGGTCAGGGGACAATATATCAATGATCAATGTTTCACCAACTAAAAACTTCAGAAATTCGTCGATTTTTAGGTATCATGATCAAAATGAACAATTTCACTTCCCCCCAGAGAGCTCAGCAGGAAGAAGAAGCTCAGGCTGCTCGCAGGAACATGGCCTGGCAGTTCAGAGGATCCAGATGGGCCAGCTGGCTCCCCAACTTCAGTGTCCATGTCATCAGATCACCGCAGCATCTCGACTTCGATACCAGAATGGTACGATTACGTTTTATTTGGTGTTCAAATAGTAAATATAATGCTCGTATAACGTATTGAATTTCTCGTAACTACCAATTTAACCATTTATCATTTTGGCGATTCTCACCTTCGCATCGTATCTTTCCGTTGAAGTGATTTTAATCAAAATTCGTTCAAAGTTTTGATTACTTCCTCAGTACAGGTTTCCCATAATTCCCCAGTATTTGCGATCACCATAGCTATAGAAGAAGTTCCCACTTGTTCACGGTTCACCCTTTGCAGGTTGACCAAGTACAGGAAGTCTTGCCACACATCTCCCGAGTGGTGATCGAACAGGACCTCCGTCGTACTGTCAACCCGCTCCTCACCATTGAGAACCTCCTTCACCGGGCTGCATCTGACGAGGAACCTGACCCTAACAACCTCTCTGGTAATCAGGACCAATTCCTGGGCAACCAGGACCAATTCCTGGGCAACCAGGACCAATTCCTGGGCAACCAGGACCAATTCCTGGGCAACCCGGACCAATTCCTGGGCAACCAGGACCAATTCCTGGGCAACCCGGACCAATTCCTGGGCAACCCGGACCAATTCCTCGGCAACCAAGACCAATTCCTTCCTTCCCCGCAAGATGAAGATGATGACATCACTACAGGCGATGATGTCATCAGTGATGTCATGATCAGGCAGCCGGAAGTAGACGAGGACGAAGTGACGGTGAGGCGAAGGCGAGTACTGGCAGCAGTGGAGAGAAGACAGGGGGAATTCCCTCGGGGTCCGTGATATGTATTACAGTGTTGTGGCCGTTCTTACATGATTACCAAAGTATGAAACCCCTCCCTCCCTCCCTTCCCCTCATGATTGCATAATATATGTGAACGATATGCTCTTATGGCAACGCAGGTTTATTGACTGGCTGGTACGCTTGAGTGTGCGTGGGTTGCGGCACTGAGATTTATATTAATGGAAAATCGAAATTTCCTCGAAATTTTGGAGCAATTTATCGCTGGTCAGTTACCTAACTTAACCTAATAAGGGATTATTAAGGAATTACACGTAGGAAAGTTTTGTTCACGAAATAGTGATAATGCATGGTTGATTTTTGAATTTCCGCGCTGTAAATGGCAGAATTTGATATGTTTTTGTTACAATTCTAATTTATTTGTGTGTAACCAAAGAAAAAAACAACAACAGCATTATAAAACTATTCTTATGATACAAAAATGAGCAAACTATTTCTTAGAACGATATTTATCATTATTTTAGATGCAACCTTTTGATTTCGAGCAAAGATTAAAGTGGGATTTAAACGTTTTTCGAAGTTTAGCGATGGTGGAACGCGTTGTCGCTCGTCGTTACCTTTCACATATAAATGTCAAGCTTTCATAAACAGTTCATTTAAATAGATTTAAACGCAGCTGCATGCACTTCGTTAATAGATACTTTTAACTCGATGCAACGGGGTCCGAGACTGTAGGATTGATTCTGCTACTTCCATTTTCCATTCCAGGACCGTAGGACTGAATCTCCTTCTAATTGGATTTTGATAGTATATTACCATAGATATAATATTAACTTGGACAGTTAGAACGCAGCCTTTGCTTTACCAGTCTGGGCAATGGACAAATGGACATAGTGCCCGCTGGTACCAGACTGACTTGAAACGAACTTCCAGCTCCAGGGTTTCATTTAAATTACGTTTTTAGTATCGGTGGCGTGTTGGTTTATCCGCAGGATCTCATACTGTAATAATAAAAGTTTAATTTGTGTTTTGACTTAAGTCTAACCGGATTTTTAACCACTTTCACTGGCTTTTCACCGATTCTTTGGACAGAAATCTCAAAGTCGTTTTCTTCTTTTAAATGAGGGCCACTAAGGTAAATCTAATACGCCACCAAGATTAGTAATCCACTAGATGACGTGTTTTAAGGCTGCTGTAGTTTCAAGAACCGCTTTTTAAATGTTTGTATTTTTGAGCTCGCGTTGTAACTTAATCAAGTTATAACGCTAGTTCCTTTATGAATTATAATGACAGTAAAGTACGAACTTCAATGCCCAAAAATTGGCTGGACCAATAAAAACGTTATCTTAAAATTCTTTTATTTAACTTATATTCACGAAGTTGCAATTTCAGATTGCATATCGTATCGGTCTTTCTCATCGTAATTTAGTAATTTCTCATCGTAATTTCTCATGATCACGGTTTCAGCCTTTTTTGTTAAATATATTTTGTACAGTATACAATGATATTAATAATAATATTTGCCTGGAAAATTAATTGTAGTTCATTAATTCTTATCAAATTGTATTTTAAAGGAGTTTTGAGTTTGACTGTAGTCAGCCACTGTTCTGAGTGATAATCTCCAAGAAGTAACCATTCAACTGTAACTACTAAACCAGGCCCTATTATCACAATTTGTAACCTACGAAGACTTTGAAGTGAATTTATCATTGATCATTTAAACATGATTTTTAAACGTCCCTATTTTTAGCAAAATTTGTAACCTACGAAGACTTTGAAGTGAATTTATCATTGATCATTTAAACATGATTTTTAAACGTCCCTATTTTTAGCAAAATTCTGAAATTTTTACAATTGAGGAAGGAATGATCAGAAGAATGCTGGGAAATGTCAAGAATAGTGTTTTATTTTCTGCTCTCCGTTACATGTGAGCGATCGCACGCCGAATCTACGTCCCAGGAGTATACCAATGTAGAACAAGACGCCACCCCTAACTTCAGATTACGAACCAGTGATGGAGAAATCGCGAAGGGGTTCGGTTTAGTGCTGTACGATGGCGGAACTCTTTGTATGGGGCAAGATTTCAGTCAAAAGGACGCCGCTGCGATTTGTAAATCCATGGGTTACGATTTAGGGGCTTTGAGGTGGTGGAAGCTATCAGAAATACCAGAGTTTGCTAAAAACTCTGCAGAGGATGATTTGCCCATCACGATGGCTCGAATATCCTGTTCTTCAGAAGACTGGTCCTCGTGTTACTTCAGCAATCGTACGAACAACTGTTCTCACAGCAGCGATCTGATTCTCAACTGTGCTAAGTCTATTGCTGATTTCAAGCAATGTACGCCCGAATACCATGCAGCAAGTGGTGGCTTCCTCCTGAAAGATATCATCTACTGGAAACCGTACGTTGACTCGCTTGATTGTCTGAGTTGGTGTTATCTGTATGAGGAATGTCAGACAGCTCTTATCGGACCAGGATATAACAAATGTTACATTCTCCGGGTCAGTAAAATAACAGAAAATACGCGTGATTCCAGTGAAAGATCCGGTAATTCGGTGGTCAGTGAGAATCAGTGGCAGGCTGCTGTTAAGGGTGAGTGTGATAAGAGCAAATCAATCACCATCACCCCGCAAACTACTGGTATGATTGGTGGAATAATCCTGATGTTGCTGGCGATGTTGCTTTACTTCTACATCGGGAGACGGTGTAGGCCCTATCGGACACATGATGCTGCGTACAATCTCCAGGAGAATGCCTCAGGGAGACAGAGTTCACGATCCAACAACTCTTCTTCGTCTTCTTCTTCTGGCTTTTCAACAGCTGCCTGTAGAACCGCTTCGTCAGATCTCCGGCCTCCGAAATCAGGTGATACCGAGAAGAGGACTAGTGAGGTAGGTGTTCAGAAAGGGGAGACTGAGACACCTGCTCCTTCAGTCAGTGATGACGAGGATACAGTCAGATCTCATGATAACCTCATTGTGTTACAAAATCACACTGTGGCCTCAGTAGAGAGTGAGAGTGAGTCTGCCCCTCTTGACACCACTGCGGATGACACCGGTGTCACTGACACCACCACCCTTGACATCACTTCGTATCCGCCCCAATATGAGGACTCAGGGGCACGGAGAAGCAGGGAGGTTTTACCCTGTCCTACATACGATGAGGTCATGTTACGGCCGAGTAGTCCGGTGATAGGGCCGACTTCTCTTACAAGGTGCAGTTTTTAGGGAAATGATGAGGTAATGTCTGGGCCTAGTAGTCCGGCTTTATAGAGCCCCCTGACAAGGTGCTCTTTTAGGGGAAATGATTTATATATCATGTATCCTGATTTAACATAGGTTTCAATATCTTAATAATATTTGTAATTATTACATTCAACTATGGGTAGCTACATTGAAACAAAAATTATTCTATTAAAAATGTTTTATTTAAACTTGATAATTATTAAATTTATATTTGCAAAGGATGAATTTTGACAGAAAAGTTTTAATGGAATTACACATTTCATATACCATTATAAATTTTGATATTTGAAAAACTTGATACTTTATAATAATGATTTATGCCTCGAAGCGTAGATAAATGATATTCATGCAATTGTTTTGTTATATTTTTGTTTTGAGCTTTTATTCGAATGAACACGTGCACTCGTTTGCGAGCTGTTCAGGAACTTTTACCTAGTTTATTGGTTTACAGACTACAGCGTAGCTGACGTTTTAATTGCTGATGACAATATTTTGGTGATGAAAGCTGATTTGGCTGGACCAAACTTCGAAATAATGCATTCCGAATTCCGATATGATTAAATTCCAGTAAGTTGTCCTGTTGATGCAGTTGATGAATTTATTTTATTTGTTTTAAGATGATATTTGATGTATTTGTTGTAATAATGATGATATCATATTCGTAAGTTGAACATAATATTTTTGTTTATCTGGTTATTTGGTAATACGTTTTGATGTTTTATTGACATAACTGCTAACTTACACAATTAAAATTGGCTTGAATTCAATGATTTTCTCTGAAACTTTATTCCAGTATTGTACATGCCAATAATAATTTTTCCGCAGATATCTTTCACCAATGAACTTATCCGTGAGTCTTCAATTTACCAAAAAAACAGATAAAACTTCCAATCTTTTTCGCTGATATCCTAGGACCAATCTTCCGGGACATGTTCCCATCCGCTCGGCTTTGGCCCAGCCCTTCTAAGAACTTTAGACTTTAAGAAGTAGATGATATCCACCTTTTTACTTCTGAGCAGGAGCATGTCTGATCTGCCCCCAGGATGGGTAAAGAAGGTGTCAAAGACCCATGGCAAGGAGTACTACTATAACGCCGAGGTAATAAGGAGAGGACTTTCTTCTGAGACTGTCAAAAATTATCACCTTGTGTGGCATTTGACATTTCTCTATTTTGTACTGTGTTTGAGTTACGCTACGGTCTCTCAAAGTTTTGATGGACATTGTTGTGTTCCCTCCACCTAATGGAGCCATACACCCCCACTTACCCCGGCCCCACTCCATCAGACGCAGGAGAGTGTGTGGGAGCACCCCGGTGAGGGAGATGGTGGGGGCGCAGCCCCCTCCACAGTCCGAGCTAGTCATCTCCTCGTCAAGCACAGGGACAGCAGACGACCTAGCAGTTGGAGAGAGGAGAACATCACCAGGACCAAGGAGGAAGCGCTAGGGATACTGGATGGTATGTGAGGAGCAGTCAAATTTGTAGGCTTGTCTTACCATGATTTCAGGCATTTACAATTGAAAGTAATTTTGCAAATTCGAGCTGATAAGTTAACAATGGACGCTAATAGTTGAAGAATTAAATCTGATTGAGTATCAATTATATTTTATATCTATCCTTTGACTGGCATTTCTAGTACCTACAAACTTACATAACATTCATATTCAGGTTACATCAATCAGATCCAGAGCGGTAGTGCCACGTTCAGTGAACTTGCTGAACAGTTCAGTGACTGTAGTTCAGCGAAACGGGGTGGAGACCTCGGACACTTCGGTCGGGGACAGATGCAGAAACCCTTCGAGGAGGCAACGTACGGGCTGAAAGTAGGGGAGATGAGTGGTCCGGTGTCGACTGATTCAGGAGTACATGTCATCCTGAGGACAGGGTAGGTTGTGTCATGCCATTACACACTTTTTCGAGCTAGTGGGGGCCAAGGCCCCCCCTAGATTTTTTCTAGGGGGGGCCTTTTGAAAACTACAGGGGGCCAAAATTTACAAAGGCAAATTTTCATTTCTCATGGCCATAATTTTTACTATTTTGCTTAAAAATAGTACTAAAATAATGTTTTATTCATTGATTTTACTCTGAAAAAGGGTGAATTTCAGGTATATTTCTGTCTAATGAACTAAATTTTGACCTCCATTCTATGCTCAATTTTTTGAGAAAATCTTAGGTAGGGCCAAGGCCCCCCCTAAGATTTTTCTACAGGGGGCCTTTTGAAAACTAGGGGGGGCCTGGCCCCCCCTTAGGGGGGGCCGTGTAGTCCCATGGGTTGTGTACATTTAGATACAATATACCTTGTACAATGTACGTGTATTGGGGACTGGAACAGTATACATCAAGTCATCAAATACATTGTGTTTAAAGTCAAATATATGTGACATTGTTCGAAATAATTCGAGTTAATTTACATATTGTTTTACATGTTGTGCTTCAATATTTTTGGAAGTTGGTTATACATGGGTTTTCTGTCGAACTCTTTTTTATATAATTTATCGTCTAACTTTTGCGTTCAATTAAAATTTACGGTGCCTGGTTACCGATTTTTTTTATCTATAACTTATAAGAGGTCGTGACGAGTCTGATATTAATATTCTTTTCGTTTCATAAATCACCAAGTTTTGGGATATATTTTTATTGATGCGTTCAAGAATTATTGTTGTATTGTTTGGTTTAATATATTATTGACAATATAACTTGCTATATTTAACTGGACTTGGTTTGAATGATCTCTTGACTTGCTTTCGATTCGTGTAATTGTGTCTTCAGATCTTTCTATATAATAGCATAACTTGGTATAAAATGTAATTTCATGAAGTCTTTTCTTTGCTGAGATGGGTAGAAATCGAAATCATATTAATGAATGAAACACCTTATTCAAGCTAATTTGCACGATTTGAAGGCCCATGGAACAAAATGAATTGCAATTTTGAACTCCTATGAAAGTGTCTCTGATCGCGTAAATATAGAGATCGTTTTGGGCTTTTTCCATGAAACTATTAAGGAGAGCTCCCTCTAGAGGAAGTGGGAAATTTCGCTGCAACTAACATATTGTGGTTATTTCAATGCCCCATTTCCCTTTAAAGAAAAGTGGGAATTCCATTTACACTTCCTCCCTATTTAGCCATTTCCACTCCCCCGTCATTAACCATCTCCCCTCATTCCACTCCCCCGTCATTATCTAACTCCCTCCCTGTAGTAGTGTGGCATGGTCCTCCGTAGAGCCACCCACGCTGGGTCCTGGTACACTGACGACACCAAACATCTGCGTGAGTAGTGTTATATGTCTTTTAAAGAGATGTTGGTATCTGTTAGACTTGACTCATTAATCAGCTCTACAGCCAATCAATGAACATGCAATATTTGCCTTCATATTTTGCCCTTACTTTATTACGCCTTCCTGACACAAGTTTACTCAGGCAAGAAACTAGGGAAGTGGCATACTGAAGCCACCACTCCCCTAACCCTTATCTCACTCAGGCAAGGAACTAGGAAAGTGGCTGACTGAAGCCACCACTCCGCCCCCTACTGCTCGTGCCATCATAAGCCCCCACGCTGGGTACTCCTACTGTGGCGCTACTGGAGCCTACGGCTTCAAGTCCATCAACCCCTCAACCACAAAGAGAATAGTGGTGTTAGGACCTAGCCACTCAAAATACATTGAAGGTTTGCTGACGAGTTCTGTTTGCAATCTGCCTATGTTTCCTTGTCTTCGTTAGAATTTTCAACTTTTCAAAATATCTGCCAACATATGCAACGGAATTCTTTTGAATAGCAACGATTTCAGGTTTTCAATTAGTTTCATTACAAATGTTTCCAGGTTGTGCTATCAGCAAGTGTAGTAAGTTTGAAACTCCTCTCTACAACCTTATCACGGACGAGGAAACAGTGGCTACCCTCCACAACTCAGGACTGTTCTCTGATTTCCCTGAGAAGGATGATGAACACGAGCACAGCTTGGAGATGCAGTACCCCTACATTGCCAAGGTATCTGAGTCTGGAGTCACATTGCCAAGCAAGTGCCTGTTCGATGGCATCTATCATGCATTCTCTAGCACTTAAGTTTATCGGTTACCCTAGTCCCTGTCAATTGGTTATTCTACCCAGCCCTCTCAAACTTTTACCCTATAAATTTCACGACACCCTTCCTAACTCTAATACCCTCTAAGTGAGCCTTTTCCTTGCAGATCATGGAAGAGTACAGGGATAACTTCAAGGTTGTTTCTGTTATAGTTGGTGATGTCACAGTAGATCATGCGAGACAGTACGCCAAGGTGTTTGAACCTCTCCTAGCTGACCCACACACTGTATTCGTCATTTCCAGTGACTTCTGTCATTGGGGCTCCAGATTCAAGTTAGTACAGCGCAACCTAACTTTTATACTTCACATCTAGAATCGTAGAATATTCGTTTCACATCCCATTTCTGCGTTTCTGTCAACTTCTAAATGTCTTAACTTTCACATCCAAAATAATTATTTTTGTTTACATGTGTACCTTATTAAATATTTCACTTCCAAAGTTTGAAGTGGTATTATTTCCAGTTACTGCAACGTAAACGGACAGACAGATATCCCCATATGGGAAGCCATAACAAACCTTGACAAGGAAGGTTAGCTTTTCATCACTCTCGTAATAACATAAACTTACATTCAACTCTTT
The DNA here is from genome assembly GCA_011033025.1 of Beroe forskalii. Taxonomy (NCBI): domain Eukaryota; kingdom Metazoa; phylum Ctenophora; class Nuda; order Beroida; family Beroidae; genus Beroe; species Beroe forskalii. The sequence goes on from WFMF01000239.1 coordinate 235,916, forward strand.
GATCAGTATTTTTACGAGAAATGCGTTTGGATTCGTTGAATGCTTGAATGTTTCTGTTATATTATCTTTTGTTGTTACTAAAAACTCAAATATTTCATCGGCATTTTTCTTTCTTTCTTTCTCAGGTATGGACGTAATAGAATCGCTGTCGCCCACCAAATTCCAAGATTACTTGAGCAGGACTAAAAACACGATTTGTGGACGCCGTCCCATTCTCCTTCTTCTTGCCACAGTTGAGCTGTACTCTAAAAATCACTCAAATTCCGAAGTTGAATTTTCGTTCCTGCACTATTCTCAGTCTAGTAAATGCTTTGAAAAACGTGATAGTAGTGTAAGCTACGCTAGCGGTGCCTTATTCATCAAATAATCGTAAGCCGATGCGAAAAGCTGAACTTATCGAAAATTTTGCTTAATATTTCAATCTTTAACCAAAACTCCATTATTGTTCAAGATATTATATTGTATCATTATGTTGATTATCTTATTTAACGAAAGCCCTATGTTGTAGTTTTAAACTAAATTTGTTAAGTTTCGTATTTGGAACCGTTTTATCGCTTTGTTTAAACTTCGAACTTTGAATAGAAATGCCATTTGATTTGTTAACCGTGCAACAGTATCCAATTCTTAATGATATTTTGATCGAGGCCTTTATAAATATAGGATTTGGGCGATGTAAGAATATAAAAACTGTACATACTTATCTATGATATATCTTAATATTATTGAAGTATTGATGTTTTATGAATATACCTGAAATAAACTGTATATTATTCACTATATTCGAATGTGATGACTACATCAGCCGGTGCTTTCAATTAATAGATTAAGGGGAGCCTTTGCAAGTCCGTGATCCCAGGTTTAGGGAAGCCTCCGTAGTGAACTCTGTAATTTTGATCCCTGGGGCATTAATCCTTTCAGTTTGTCTCTCCTAAAACAGTGACCTTTGAATTTCCTTCATCTCTGAATAAAGGCTACTGCTCTGTTGGAACTGTAACCAAACTTACTGTCTATTTTAAGAACAAGCCGCTCAAGCGTGACTTTCTTCGAAAGTTCAAAATGTGACAAGTGGCAATTTATTACGAAAATTGTGACTTTTTCGGAATACGCGGATGGTCTCAGATTGAAATCTCCGCGCAATTCATCTTTTTGTGATAAATTTTAGCGCGCTTTTAACTGCGCGCGCATTGAAAGTCCGGCAAATCACCCCACAAAGAAGCTTCGAATTTTGTTATTTTCCATCCATCAAAGTCCTGGTATAGTGTTGGGGTCAAGTATTCTTAGGCTTAAATCACTGAATTCAAGCCATTTCCATTTAGATAATTACCAAATTCCGTAGCTATGTGACGAATGGGAGGAAGTAGCGATGGGTAACCATGTCGGACATCGTTCAGTCTGGACTATCATTCCTCATCCCTAAAGACAACCGACTCACCCTTACCCTTCTGGTAGCTGGCACTGGTGCACTTGCTCTCCTTATCGAATATTACTACAGAGATAGGAGGAATGGTTAGGATGGCTTTTTGGCATTACTGGTTTTAATTCCTAGCGAGGTTTTTTAAGCGGGGTTTCAGAAATGTCTGTTACCCGATTTCTTATTTGATTGTTGTTTTTTTACCCTACCAAGCAGTTGTGAATTCATTGATCTTTCAGGTCCATCCAACGAATCGTCACCTCAAGTTAGCTCGAAGATAGAAACAGGTTTTACTCGAACCCTCACCCAACTACCCTTCCCTTCATTGAATTTTACTTATTCGATCCCACGTAATCCGACCTGCTTTCTGCCCATGAGACCCAACTCTTCCCTCAACTATAGCCCTATTTGCCCATTTTCTCAGGCAATGCCCGTCTGGAGGAAGCTATCCGTTACTACGAGTCTGCCCTGGTGGACATGCAGAGGGCTGGGGCTGACTCCTCTCAGAGAATGCAAGTCAGATCCATGCTGCTCCGGGCATACGAGATACAGGCCATTCTCTCTCCAGACGTGAGTTGAGAGATTGATTAGATATTTTGTATGATTTGGCCATGGCGCTGGTTTCATGCAGGTCTTACCTGCATTTGACCATCATCATATTGTTGACGTGCAATCGGATTAATCAAGCCATGAATTCTATCCATCCAGAAACATATATAGAAGTAGTGAAGCTCAATTCATGTATAATAGAAACAGCAATGAATGTCAAAATGTCTCAACTCTCACATAACTCCAATAACCTATGATTAAATAAAGATAATAAACAATAATAGCTAGCATACATCATCTAGCTTTTATGCAGTTAGAATACCCCTTCCTCGAGTTCGTATCCCAAATACCATCCGGCAGTTCATCTACTGCTCTCATGAGTTTATCAGTGTCATAAAACTGGTCTCTGTAAACGCGCAAACTCCCGAAATACCCAGTTGGTCCGGGCAACTGATTATTCCCACCCAACTTCCACATTCCGTCATTCTCATCGTACAGAATACGCTCATTAAACCTCCAGTATTGACACTTGGGTTCCATGCTCGCTTTGCTGATGCTCATGCAGCTCACTAGTGTTGTGTCTCGGAAGGATAGAGCCAGGTGGACCCATTGTCCCAGGGCTACTGATTCGTCGATGGTAGCAATGCGTCCTTCGCTGGCAAAGAAGAGGGTGATGTGCAGTTTGGACTTGTTGTCCACTGTGATGTGCGGGGATTTGAATGCTCCGGCTTCGTTGTACCTGAAAGGAATAGTGCAGTGAATTTCATAAATTGAGTTGGTTTTATTTCTAATTAGTGCCTTAAAGTTGTCAAAACAATTCACGCAAACTGCGTTCTGTGATCCTAATAAATAAACATCGGCTTATCTGTACAGTATGCTACACTGCTCTTTCTTGCACCTGTTGGTGAGTTTAAACCACAAACTAAACGTAGCCACTCCCTCATGAACGGGCACAGAACCCCCATCCTCATCCTCCCCATCAATCCCACACTTCTCTCCGTTCATGATGAACGGATACCCCTTCTCCACCCACGTCTTCTTTACCGGACACTGTGGGAACTCCTCCTCGGAATACGTTAAGAGGTCGAGGAGAAACGAGCAACACATGGTGAGTTCTTCGAACTTTGAAACGGGTGTCCAGGAACCGATGATTTCGATTGCGTTTCTGTCGCGAGCGTAGGCGAAGACGTTAGCTTCGTCTGTTGCCCAGGTATCGATATGAGAGATCCAGCACCTCAGATGTACCGTGTTCCCTAACACGTTGTATTCTCTGTCTGGGAGTTGGAGTAAACCCGTGGGTAGGGGAAGGGTTACTTTTACTCGGGTTTTGTAGCTGTTCTTAGTGGATAGAAGAAGCTTTTGAGACCATGTTTTCAGTGTTTTACTCGTGTCTGCTGGGTCTAAAGACACGATCTCAACCCCCACTACCATCCGTTCTGCTGAAGAGTACTGCACCGAAACATTGTAGTCCTGTTGTCCAAACACCACCTCATGAACATGCCCTCGGAATTTAACGGAAGCTGCTGAAACTGTCCGGATTTTATGTTTGTTAGATGCTGCCATTGTCTCCTGTAGTTCCGTGTTTATGAGTTCCAGATTCAGATTGTAGAGCTTGAGAGCTATTTCAGCCTGCTTGTTTTCCTGTAAAGCAGACAGATGGTAGTAGTAAAGAGTAGCAGAGCTGTTAGGGTGGAATGTCTTGCTGTTCTCCTTCTCTGTGATGTACGCAGCGTTGTACTGGGACGATTCACAGCCTGCCTCAGCCGCTAGTTGGTACGTGATAAAGGCTTTCTGGTATTCCTTCTGGAAGTAGAACTCCAGTGCTTGTCTGGTTAGTCGAGCTAAATGGTCGTGTTTTATGGAAATCCAGCTGTAATACCGGACAGCATGATTACAACTCCTCGGAGTTCCTAGCCCGAACTTGTGCAGTGATCCTGCCTCTATCGCTGCCCCCAGGTGCCCCCATGGAGGCAGCCTTCTCGAACAGAACAAGAGCTTCCTCGTGATTAGTTCCTCCCGGGACAGTCCGGTCTGATGTACATCATACCGAGTGAGTAGACGGAGTTCCTGTCGCCTTTTTCAGCACCCTGTTTGTAGTAACTGATAGCTTCTGTAAGGTTACCAGTTCTCTCACTGTGATACCACCCTAACCCCCCTAGCGAGGCTACAAACCCTGCCTCCGCTGCTCTGACCAGCATCTCAACCCCTCCCTTCTCATCTTTAGGAGTTCCATGTCCGTCTATCTTCAGCAGAGCAGCCTCGTGCATGGCTTGCTTATCCCCGCCATCTGCAGCTCGCTGGTAGAACTCAAACGCTTTGTTCAGATCCTTCTTCCGGCCCTGAGCTCCGTATAAGTGCTGAGTTCCCAGCTTCTTAGCAGCCTCAGTATCGCCCTCCACCGCCAACTCCACATTCCGTCTGTGCTGCAGCCCTGCCTCCCCCTCCTGATCAAATAACTCCTTCTCTGAACTGAGTTTTACAGTCTCCGCCCACACGTTATGTAGCGTCAGGTTGTTCATTGTCTCGTGAGCCTCCAACGCCAGCCTCTCGTAATACACCAGTGCTGACTCGCAATCCTCCGGGATATCAGAACCAGTAGCAAACCTGTGTCTAAACGCTAAAGCCAGGTCGGATAACACGTGACCTTCCAGAGATGCTGCCAGGTATTCCTTTCCATCCGGGACCTTATCTGGTCCCTCTATCACTACTTTGGTATACGACCCGTTGTAGTTGCTGTAACACTCCGACTGCACGAGCAGTCTGTACCCCTCTACCACTCGGCCTGCTTCTAGGAGGGGGTACGCCTGTTTCATCAGCTGCTCTCCCACTTTCAGTGCTGTGTTCTCAAAGCTCTGTCTGTCTTTGTCCGATGTGAAGGTCAGTTCGAAGGAGGTGCTCTTGATGGCTGCCTCCTTGTGCAGGAGTTCGTACAGGTTGTACCGCATTTGCTTGCAGGTAGGCGTGGTGCCGTTACCTGAAGGGGTGGAGTTACTTTCAAGTGATAATCTCAAGGATAGTGTACCGTAAAATTATGTGCGCTCGAATACCTTACCTAAGAAATGTCCCTGAAATGAATAATGAACAAAAAACTACAAATAATAAGTATGAAGAAACGTGAGCAATGAACTCCTCTCAATTCAACTCACCTATTTTGTACATGAAATGAGATGGCGCTGGCCAGCTTATTGCCCCCGTATCCACATGTTGATTCACGTAGATATCTGTCATTCCCACAGCCCCTGCCACGCTCAAATGCCACAGATTCCCTCCCACATTCCACTCTTCTTCCCCATAATCCAGCACCATATCTTCCTCAAACGTGTAGAACAGAGTCCCAATCTCCGCTAAATCTCTGTCCCGGGCTAGAATCTGAACTTGGTTCTTGTAGACATTGAGTTGTAGAGACACCCATTGGTATAGCGGTATAGTGAACCCAGATAGGACTAAATCAGCAGCTTTTCCCTTGAGTTGGCTTGCAAACACCACCGTTCCTGTGTCTGTGATGAAGATGGACGGAGTCAGGTCGTATCCCTTACTGTTGGTCCGACAGAGCACCGCACACCGCTGATTCCCTGGTTCCGGACAGTACTTAGTAAGGAAGAGCCAGGTTGTGAAGGTTACTTTAGCCACAGGGTCCACTCTCTGAGGGAGGGTGATGAGGCGCTGGATGCCCACTCGTTGGGAGGAGAACACGATGGGGAAGGTGAGGAGGTGTTGAGGAGTGGGAGGGGTGGTGTCGTACGGGTGGAGGGGTTGGAGGGGATGGAGAGAGTGGGTGGGAGGAGAGCGAGGAGGATTTGGAGAAATAACATCACATTACTGGGGAAACGAAGAACGATATAAACGAAAGTTGGATCCTCCCGAAAAAAGCTTTTGTGACACGATCTAAACGCTCAAATTTGTGCGGGAAAAGTTGCAAAATTCTGCGTTCAGTCAAGCCACGATACTACGTACTATCGTCAGCTCCTCTCTCGTTTAGTAACTGAACTCTACAGTGCTACGTCCACGTTGATCGGTGAGGTGGGGTACGTGTCATCATGTGTATAGGAGAGTACATTGTACATTGTACACACAATGTATGATGATGTACATCGGAATAGTGTGCATTTAGTCATGGAATCCCTGGAGTTATTAAGGGGTGTTTGGGGAAGGTTTGAATTAAAAAAGGCGGTTTGAACCTTATGGTTTGATTTATTATTGTATTGTTAAATTTACGTGACCTAGCTCTACGAAACCTTCTGATAGAGGAGACCGCCACTGTTTCGCTGAATGTCTTTTTGTTTACTCCTGAGAATGTTTTGAAGCTTCTTAAGCAGTGGTTCCTTTTTCATGGTTTGTACCTATTCAGTATTTTCTTGGAATTCGGTGACATTTGACGCTCTGATTGGAATATGAATGCTTCATTTTATGGTAATCCGGAGACTGTCGACTACCTTCTCATAACAATTGGGGGGGGGGGGGGGTGGGGGGCATCAAACACTATATAAATCATAATTTTGCTCAAATTGAAGATACAAACTCTTAAATCCATCATCATTTCAGGATTTAAAGTTTATCGTATTTAAAGTTTATTGATTTAAAGTTTATCGTATCATTTAAACGTTTTAACTTGCTCTCTAAACTAAATCATTTCAGGAGTTTAACCTGAGGAGCAGTGTGATGATTGAAGGATCTGCTTCAGATGTCATCAAAGGAATCGTTCAGGATAACCTTTCAGAACTAGATTCAGGTTGGTCTTTCCTATGGGCTTTACAGTACTACATACTAGGCCTTTCTCACGAATCACTCCATAACCAATCATCCATTTATTTCTGCAGATCTAACAAATTCTTATTAAACTCAATAATTTCAGGACTGCGTTCGAACTGCACGACCCCCCTGGCAGTAGACCACCCCCTCTCCCTACCTGCTCCCGCCCACTCGCCCCTACCACTCTCCCCCTCGCCGCCCCACCACACAGCCACCCCCATCCCACCCTCCCCTCCGCCCCGGGTCAGATCAGACTCCATCTCCTCCGGGGCCATGTCAGACTTCTACGAGGCATTTGATATTCTGGAGGAGGATGCGGAAAGTGACAACTTCCCGCCTTTTTACCGGGTAAAAATCTTACAATAGAAAAACACAGCTGTTCTGTAAACTGTGTTCTTTGTTTTAATAAAAAGTTCTAAATGTATAATTTTGTGAAGAAATTGCATGAAACCCTGAAATGAGAATTCCCGCTCGCTTACTGTGCCCATCTTTCAGGATCAGATATTCCTGCATAAAGTCAAGGAGTTTGCTTGCAGGACAAACCGTTTCGAGCAGTTCAAACTGGGCTCTCCTAGTGAATATCTCGTAAAGGTATTGGCCCAAGAATCTTTTCATCTACACTTCCGTTTTTCTATATCAAATGATTGTTGTTACTCCGAGGACGTGTGGAAGCTTCATTATTTTCTCATCAGAAAATCCAACCACTCTTAATTGATAACGCTTCCTATGCAGGTTCAGTGCATCAGGTTAGCATTCGACCGACTGATGCGGTGTCCTGAGAAGAGATCGTGGATGGTGAACATGGGTCGGAGTAACACCTCCAAGCTGCTGTCTGTAGCCGGGACAGACAGCTCTGCCTTCTGTTCTGCGTACGATGATATGATAGAGTATGTGGGGAATCTGACGAACCTTCCTGCCATCAGGGAGGAGCTCAGAGGTGTGTGAAACTGGAATGGATCATTTGTGACTGTTTGTGACTGTGAATGTGATGTTATTCTTTACGGACTTCAAAGTCAAACGTCCAAGTGAGAATGATCATAATAGTCATGATCCAACTTCTAGAAATTAAACTCACCCTACCCATAGAACCTGACATAAAAGATATTTGTCAATTTCTTAATTTGAAAAGGTTTACTTTATCCAGGGCGAAGAGTAGCGTGTATCAACCTGTTCGACATTGTCATCGACTTCTGTTTACTCGACTCATTCGATGATCTTGATATGGTGAGATTTACTCAATTCCTCCCTTCGACCATGAATATTTCTCAAAAATGAGTTGCAATTACTGTTCACAAAACTTAAATTCTTGTCTATTTTATCCAGTATCCTACTATCGCATCTCTCCGCGCCGCGCCGCCTTCGTTTTCTCACTCCCGTCCCCCTCCCAGCCGCCAGCAGCAGTAACTTCAGTCCTGGGGAACAGCTGGATATCCCAGGGCCTCCGGAAGAGCATGTTATCCACTGCAGTGTGGGGCATGATTTCCAGCAAGAGCAAGAAAGCAGCGCCGGACGGCTTCCTCAGTGAGTCTAAAATTGGGTAGCTGTTGTGACAGCCCCGAGAATTGTTACGAAATTAAAATAAAGAATTGGAAACCTTTATCGCATTTTATGTCGCACGCACGCCTAATATTGGACCATTATAATTGTTTTTATTAAAAAGCTGTTCTACACGTCCAGAAATGTGTTTTCTGCGAGGCGGTGGGAATAATCATCACCACATCTTGCTTCTCCAGGCAGGTTTTACAAGATCATGGGGGAACTGTCCCCCTCCCTCGCCTGGGGTTTCCTGGGAGACGATGCCTTGCTGCAGCCCATCTGTGCCATGATACGCTCAGACTTGGAGACTTCCCTCACAACAGTGAGTGAATTTCCTTTATAATTGGAGTTGCCTTCGTTTGTTGTGCATTATGGAATATGGATCTTTAGTTTTTATCGTTGCAATTTAAAACAACAGGATTGAATTTGAAGGTAACGGAAGTAATCTATCCTTGAATACCTTCAACATTTTATAACCGCTTACTTTGTATTTTCCTTCTCAGTTCTACGCACATTTCCTCACAGGTATTCGACGAACTTCAGACGGACTACTCGACTCTCGACAGTCTGGCCGAGGACCTGTACAAAACACTGAGGTCCTCCTCAAACAGACTTACGGAACAGCTGGACAGTGCCCTAACCTGAGACTCAGACAGCGTGTAATTACTATCAAATAATTAATTGATTTTGAAGTCTTGATCTCTTTATTCTGGCACCTGATGGTAAAAGTTGCACTGACTTAAATCCGCAAAACATGATATGATAGTTGATGTTCTTGAAATCAACCACCACCTATATACTTGGAGTTCCCGTAACTAACTAGGGCGTCGCGAAACACTCCTAAATTCATCGAAATGAAAGTTGAAATTATGAATTTCAATAACCATTTTTAGCAAGCGTTCTATTTCTTATTTTTGATTGTGATAGTCACATAGTATTGATAGATTGAATTCGCAGGTTTCCCCTCTTTAAGGGGGGGGGGGTTCAAGCCAAATTTTTGGGAAAACACGTTTCTAAGATAACGGTTGACCCAAAAGGTTTACCCCGTGGGCCAATTTTTTGGCCAGGTTTGGTACCCCCAGACCCACTGGCGCCGCCGTGGCGCCATGCCCAAATATGGGCACAAAATGGGCATATTTTTTCAAAAGCATCTTGGGCGGGATCTGAGGTGTCCAATCGATAGATAATGGTCCCCTGAGTTACCATAAAAAATTTGAAGTCGTTATCTCAAAAAATGGCTGAGTTATGGCCGAAAAACGTATGCCCATATATGGGCATACGCGCATCGCGCAAGCCAATTCTGGCCCATAACTTGGCCAAATATCGATATTTTTGAATGAAACCAACTTTATTCGATAAATAGCGTTGAATTATGTATTCTCTGCAAGTTTGGGCTTGATTGCTGCTAAAATGGCGATTTGAGGTCCAAAAAACCTCTTAAAAACCACAAAATCGCCATTTTCTCAGTTCGCGTTTTTTCCAAAGTGCACTTTACTCAAACGCTTATAACTCTGGCTACGATTGATATTTTTGCATAATTCTTTTTTTACGTGAAACTAGACTAAATTCCTCAGAAACAAATAGAGCCGGATTTTTGATTTAGGCCTCCAAAAATTTTTGGCGCCAAAAGTGCCAAACTTGCAGAGAATACATAATTCAACGCTATTTATCGAATAAAGTTGGTTTCATTCAAAAATATCGATATTTGGCCAAGTTATGGGCCAGAATTGGCTTGCACGATGCGCGTATGCCCATATATGGGCATACGTTTTTCGGCCATAACTCAGCCATTTTTTGAGATAACGACTTCAAATTTTTTATGGTAACTCAGGGGACCATTATCTATCGATTGGACACCTCAGATCCCGCCCAAGATGCTTTTGAAAAAATATGCCCATTTTGTGCCCATATTTGGGCATGGCGCCACGGCGGCGCCAGTGGGTCTGGGGGTACCAAACCTGGCCAAAAAGTTGGCCCACGGGGTATACCTTTTGGGTCAACCGTTATCTCAGAAACGTGTTTTCCCAAAAATTTGGCTTGAACCCCCCCCCCCCCCCCTCTTTAACGTGTAAGTTTGAGTAAAACTATGAATTTTTATTGAAGAAGTTGAAGAATCGAATAACGGCTTTCAGTTTCAGTTGACTGATCAGTGATCCGATCACCTTTCTCTTTTTCACATACAACTGCATGGGTATTGCGCATACTCATTAAGTGTCCAACTGTCCAACTGAACACTGAATGAATCACTTCCTCAATTTTAAATGATCTCAACTTGAGGTATTTTAGAATTTTCTATGCTAGGTTTGTTTCTTATATTCACACAGTTATTTTATGTTTTCTGTTCAATAGCAATAAATGTATTCGGAAACAAAAGCTGTTGAAGCCCAGTTTACTCTTGTCCTTTCGAGCAGCGCATGCGCCTACCACATTGAGGTTTTTTCCTTTAAAATTGACAGATTTTGGTCTCTAAGCCCTTAAATTCGATTTTGTAAATACCATGGAGCACAGCTGTAACGATTTGATGAGCTGAAAAACTTATAATTATGGTAGTGCGCGCTGAATTGCGTGCGCGCAGTTTTGAATTGCGTGCGCGCAGTTTTGAATTGTGTGCACGCAGTTCTGAATTGCGTGCGCGCAGTTCTGAATTGCGTGCGCGCAGTTCTGAATTACGTGCGCGCAGTTCTGAATTACGTGCGCGCAGTTCTGAATTGCGTGCGGGCAGTTCTGAGTTGCGTGCGCAAAGTTCTGAATTGCGTGCGCGCAGTTCTGAATTGCGTGCGCGCAGTTCTGAATTACGTGCGCGCAGTTCTGAATTACGTGCGCGCAGTTCTGAATTGCGTGCGCGCATTTCTGAATTGCTAGCGCACAGTTCTGAATTGTTTGTAGTTTTAAATTGCGTGCGCGCAGTTTTAAATTGGGTGCGCGCAGATTTAAATTGCGTGCGCGCAGATTTAAATTGCGTGAGCGCAATTTTAAATTGCGTGCGCGCAATTTTAAATTGCGTGCGCGCAATTTTAAATTGCGTGCGCGCAGTTTTTAATTGCGTGCGCGCAGTTTTAGATTGCGTGCGCGCAGTTTTAAATTGCGTGCGCGCAGCTTTAAATTGTATGCGCGCAGCTCTAAATTGCGTGCGCGCAGCTGTAAATTGTATGCGCGCAGCTCTAAATTGCGTGCGCGCAGCTCTAAATTGCGTGCGCGCAGCTGTAAATTGCGTGCGCGCAGCTTTAAATTGCGTGCGCGCAGCTTTGAATTGCGTGCGCGCAGCTTTAAATTGCGTGCGCGCAGCTTTAAATTGCGTGCGCGCAGCTTTGAATTGCGTGCGCGCAGCTTTAATTTGCGTGCGTGCAGCTTTAAATTGCGTGCGCGCAGCTTTAAATTGCGCGCACAAAGTTAATTTTCAAATTGTGTTTGCGCAATTTTCGCGTCGTTCCGCGATGCATGACCCGCTGACATGACGGCAGTCGCGAATGGGAATGAGCGCCACGCGCCCGCGCGCGCGCGGTGCTGATTCTCGAGAGGGTCTGTCAAATTAACGATTTTTGATTAAAATTATAAATTACACTTTGGCATGGATCAATTTTGATTAAAACGCACAAAATTTGACAAATTTTATCAAAAGTAGATTTGTAGACAGCACTCTGTCCACCATGTAATGTGTAAAATGATTACCATGTCTTTTTCAATCCCTCCATTGACGAATTCTGCAGGTGCACAGTCTACAAATATGGGTATAGGTTATATTTTTAAACCTTATTATTGGTTTATAACAAGTTTGATGAACTCCTTCATCCTTTTTATCCATAATAGACCCTTTGGAGTGATATGATGTGCACGAGCTGCATCAGCAGTCTGGTATCACCAGACAAGCCAGTTTTTACTGTGGTGCTCAGAAATCCGAATTCCGAAGTTCTGTGCGGCCGCCGGCCAGCTGCAAGCCAGGCCTGCGGTGTAAATTATAAATGCAGATGTAAGCTGTGCTTAGTGGTTTGAATCCCATCTGTTTTAATTTCTCTTTCTGCTCACTGGACACTGATGTTTTGAAAAAACTGCATTTTATTGGTCAAGGGGTGTCTTATGTGTACATCTTCATTTAAAATGGAATTTGTAGCTTTCATCTAAAGTTAGGATGCAACTGATGGATATGTTATTGGACATTGAGGTGATCAAGAGCACTTCTCGGAAAAGTTGGTTGTTTGGGAGGGGGTATTTGGATTATGGATGTCTGTCGACAATGAAGGGAGGGTCAAAAATAGCCAGAATTATCCAGCCCCCTTCTGCATTGATTCCAATAATGATAGCAAGATAACAGTTTGCATATTGAAATTGGTACACTACTCTCTTCTTCCACAAAGTTGAATTCGAATTATATCTCACAGGTCCTCTGGTGTGCAGACAAACACCACTCAGACAAATCACCACCTTAGAGCACAAATTGCGTGAAAGGGATGTTCATTCATAATCATGTGACACAATTTACCATTATGGTTAGAATGTTTGGTCCAAATGAGCATTCCCAACACAAAGTTTCGGCTCTAAGGTGGTGTTATGTTTACAATACGAAATGTTAACAATACAGACAGATATCACATGAGAGTATAAGGCGCCTGTAACGTACGTCAGTCGATCGAATGGATTTGGTCGATCGATCAACTCCATTGGAACAAATGAGGTGTTTTACTGGTCCCTAATGACTTGAATCGTGTTTAAATGAACAATATTTAGTTGCTTCCCTACTAGCTCAAAGATTTTCTATTTAAAACACATCAGTCGATCAAATGAAGTTGATCGATCGACCAATTCCATTCGATCGACCGACGTACGTTACGGGCGCCTAATGTATGTTCTAGCACCAGTCATTGCTAAATTTGATATATTTTAACTTTTCCCCTATCATCTGATAACTATGAATTCATCCTAGGAGCACTATGACAACCAGTCCAAAAGCATCTGTGGAACGTGAACAAATTTATCAATGGGTTCAAAATCTACTCAACCCAGAAACTAGAGAACAATCACTTGCAGAGCTGAGTAAAAAACGAGAACTAGTTCCTGACCTTGCACCATTACTCTGGCACTCATTTGGAACTATATCTGCTCTGTTACAGGAAATAATAGCAATATATCCTCTTATATCCCCACCTCATTTGACTGCCCAACAAAGTAATAGTGTATGCAATGCTCTTGCATTATTGCAATGTGTTGCATCTCATCATGAAACAAGGTCATATTTCCTGAAGGCAAACATCCCATTGTTTTTGTATCCATTCCTTCACACAACCTCCAAATACCGACAATTTGAGTATCTTAGGCTGACAAGTTTAGGTGTTGTTGGAGCTCTTGTAAAACCTGATGACAAAGAAGTTATACAGTTTTTGCTTAACACAGAAATCATACCATTGTTACTTCGAATTATGGAGCATGGAAGTGAGTTAAGCAAAACTGTTGCAACTTTTATTCTCCAGAAAATTCTTCTTGATGATCATGGGTTAGCATACATTTGTTACACATTTGAAAGGTTTAAGAGTGTTACAAATGTTTTACAGAGTATGGTTGATAGTTTGGTGAGAGAGCCCTCTGGTCGGTTGCTCAAACATGTTGTAAGATGCTACCTGAGGCTTACTGATAATCCCAGAGCTAAAGAAGCATTGAATCGGACTCTAATGCCTGAACAACTGAAGGATGGTACAATTGTTCAAATGATCAAACAAGATGACAACAGTACCAAACGATGGGTCCAGCAACTCCAGAGAAATCTTAGCAACTCTAAAAGTTCACCTGTTCAGCAGTATTAATGAAGGGCTATAGAATGCAAATTGATATCATAACAAAATCATTTGCCATCTTACAAATACCCTTTTTGTGCTGATATTTACTTATGTACCTACTTTTCAAAATGCTTGAGCTTTGAAACAATGTACCTAGAAAACCAGAACTACAGCTCTCATCAAGTGTCCTTGAAAATGCTGAGCCTTATTGAACTTTTTGACAGGAGGTTAATAACCTTGAATGTTTTATCAACTAACACATATCTTGGCAGTTGCCTCTCTGCATATATATGTGTATTAATATATGAATTGTTGTATCATATTGCTATATTGCTTATATTGCTGTTTCTTATATAATATGAAAAGTCAAATTAATGCATTGGTTCTCTGTTTTATTTGTGTAGGTAAACTGATGTAATGTCTTTGAAATGAAAGCAACTTCAAGAATTAAGTATCACAATTTATTTAAGTCAATTTCCACGAAAATTTGGTAATTTTGATCAGTGATGGGTCTAAGTGCACTGCATATGCCTTGATGGGTTCCTTCAATACATTTTTACACAGAGTTACATATGATATTAGATTAACCAACGTTTCTGATCATATATTATGTAAATCATTATGAATTTGAGGATGGAATTTTATTGACAGCTACTGAACATTATCTGAAGAAAATGTCTTGTGGTCCATACTTCCTCCTTTTAATACTCCTTCAGTTGATCAATTTTTCAGTAGCTGATGAGCATGATCACAAGGTAAGACAGTTGTTGGATCTTTAGAAACCCTCTAAACTTTGAAAATTTACTGTAGCCCAATAAATTCCTTGAAGCATGGAGCATATCTTGACTCTGGTCAATACCAAATGTGAAAAATCCAATCTCAAATTACAAAGTTTACTTAAGTTACTAGCTCAATTAACTGATTCCATTCACAATGTTTGCAGTACACAGAAGGGGAAGAAGTAGTGTTGTGGATGAACACAGTTGGACCTTACCACAACCAACAGGAGACCTATAAATACTTCTCACTACCCTTGTGTAGGGGTCCCAAAGAGGGAATCTCACATTATCACGAAACACTTGGCGAGAATATCCTTGGTGTAGAACTTGAGTTCAGTGGTCTGGATATCCAGTTTAAGAGTAAGTATTAGTGGCACTTTCAACATCTGTTTTCATGAAACATACATGTGTACATTTGGACATATTTGAAGGTTTATAATGTCCAGTCCTGACATGCATACTTTAAAATTATATTATTATAAAGTGTCTAGACAGTACTGATTATTATTACCATTGGCAAGTTTCTCATGCAACTGTAGACCTCTGGAAGTCTGGCCATGAAAGTAATTACACTGACACGCTTGTAACTTTTAACTTAAATCTCAAATTGTGTGTGTTTCCGTACGTTTGGTATCTAACTTATTAATCTCAGAGGATGTAGCCACTACTGCCTACTGTTCACGGAACCTTGACATAAAGGACTATGGTATGCTGGTGTATGCTATCAGGAACCACTACTGGTATCAGATGTATCTAGATGATCTCCCTGCCTGGGCTATAGTGGGAGAGATGGCCGATGATGAGTTCATGGTGTGGAGTCATAGGTGGGTATTAACTTACTGAGATGTTTTAAAGTAATCTATAGTTCATGATACACTGTGTGCGTTATCTTGGTGCGTGTTAGATCTAATTCATTTAATCATTCTCTATTAATAATTAATCATTCTCTATTAATAAAATAAAATTATAGCAGATAGCTAGTTTTTTTGTTTATATATAGGGCAATTTGCGAGGAAGTAGGTCTTAATTTATACAAATTCTTGCCTCGCACTAATAACCCGACTCAACAGGAAAATAGAGATCAGCTATAACGGTGACCGTATTATCGGTGTATCTGTAACCACTGAAAAGAAGGTTCCTGTGAAGAAGGATTCCTTGTTGACTCTTACATACGAAGTGTTGTGGACTGAAAGTCAGGTGGAGTTCAAAGACAGATACGATAAGTACCTGGATGCTTCGTTCTTCAAACACAAGGTAATTTAGTAATGGGGTAGTGTCCTGCAATTTCAAATTTGTATATTGAATTTATTGAATTTATTGAAATGCTGCCTGATTTTAAATGAATCCTATCCTTCAATTATTCTGAGGTTATTTATGCATGGTCAGAAAATAATAGATCCTCTATTCATGTCATATATTCCAAACCTCCTTCTTCAGATTCATTGGTTCTCCATCTTCAACTCGTTCATGATGGTCATCTTCCTGGTGGGTTTGGTGGCTATGATCCTCATGAGAACTCTTAGGAAGGATTACCAGAGATACAGTAAAGAAGATGATTTGGATGAAATAGAAAGAGATTTAGGAGATGAATATGGATGGAAACAGATTGGTAATTTAGAGATGAGCTTCCAATGTTGCTATGTTCGAAATTAAACTTCGAGCCATATAAGAAATTCTAAATCAGTCAGTGTATATTAAAGTATTGCTAATTTTAAATAGAATTATCGTTCAATGTAATAATCACTTATTAATTTTCTCTTTTATTACCCATCAAAACATTCCATCTCAGATCCACGGGGACGTGTTCCGTCCTTCTGCCCATCCCATCTTCTTCAGTACTCTGGTGAGTACGGGCACCCAACTCAGTATTGCCTCCATCATCCTCATTCTGATGGCGGTAACAGAGAAGATGTGGACTGAGAGGGGCAGCATTCTCACTACGGGGATGTTTGTGTACGCTGCTACTAGTCCTATTAATGGATACATTGGAGGGGCTCTCTACTCGCAATTAGGGGGTGAGTGTTTGAACAAAGTGATTGTATTTTTCTGCAAAATTTTCCTCCACAAATGTATACAAAAATGAGTATATTGTTTATACTTTCTATTGTTAATTGTGTGAAATGAAATCTGGTTCTTGAAGGAACAGGCTGGTTTTTTTGATTGAGGGTGGTAACTGTAACGAGCTAAAAGCAGTTACTTTACGTTGTTGTCATGGATACCACAAGGAGTTGACATGTGAAATAAGGAACTAAGTTGTCTGAATTTATGGTGAATGTTCACTGTAAAGAGTGGATTATGGAAATGCATAATGAAATGAAACCGTGAGACTGTGGGCAAGCAACAGGGCAACTGGCATCACCAGATTTACTTTAGTGGCCATGTATAGATAGAAACTCTTGGCTGCCTCTCCCCACATTCAAACTGTGTTCACTCCACCCTATTCCTCCTATTACCTAATCATACCATCCTACCCCAGGGAGACGTTGGATCAGGCAGATGTTGTTGGGAGCTAGTTTATTCCCTAGGGATTGTGTGCTCCAACTCCTTCCTTATCAACTTCATCGCTATCTCGTATCACAGCGCTAAAGCTATTCCCTTCACGAGCATGGTAAGATCTTATTTCGAGTATCAAACGGACCAAAAAGCAGAATTATCTTTTTGTATGTTTTTAAATTACAATTTCAAATACTAAGCATTCATATTATCCTGTATGAGAAATTGAGAAATGTACATTGTACAATGTACATCATGCGTAGATTATGGCAGTCGATACATTCATAATATGATTTGTAACTATAAATAAAACAATAATTATCGGTTTTCTGTGTGATTAGGTAGGCATTATTATTGCAGATTGCTCACAAAGTTGTATGATATAATTTGCAGCATGTGTAAATGTACACAGTACAATGTATTTGCAGCATGCAAGACGGTACAATACGTTATTTGCGCCATACCTACAATACATTTCGGACTATACAGGATGGTTAGCCCATGACTTGTGCTAAGTTGTTGTCACAAGGGGCACTATATTAAAGTCCTAATTATAACGCACTGCGCTAAGATCATTTTTAGATTTTTGTATGGTCCCTCAAAGGGCAAACATGCGCAGTTTCATAATGCGGCCATTGATCTGAAGATGGACTGATTAAAAGTTAACATGCACTGCGATATGTCGTGTGGGAGCAAAAATATTCCATGGGTAAAGTAAATTAAATTCTACACGTTGTGGAATAATACGTACGTGGTTTGTACATCGTGCTATGTGGTATCATGTGTGCTTCCGCGCTTAATTTCAAATAATTAAGCTCCTTTTTTACACTCCCAGACATTTTTTTTCAATCACTTCCACTTGTTTTATCATAATTCCATTTCACAGATAGCAGTAGCAGCAATCTGTCTGTTCATCATCTTACCTCTGACTATGGTGGGGTCTGTGTTTGGAAGGAACATCTCAGGAACCCCCAACCCTCCCTGCAGAATCAACCCTGTGCCCAGGTACGATGGTTCTGATGGCCTATTAGAATTTACTCCGGTTTATGACAACCAGGAATTATGAAATTCCTCAGTCCAATCTAGTGACTTATTGATTATAGTGAATAATTTACCCGTTCTGTGTTCACTACTGTGAGTATTGAGTTCATTACTAAGTATTGCGTATTTAGTTCTCCTAATTTTCTGTAATTTTCAGGCAAATCCCTGAGAAGAAGTGGTTCATGGAACCCAGCTTCATTATCTTTGCTGGTGGAATCTTACCATTCGGCTCTATTTTCATTGAAATGTAAGTGAAACATTCGGAAAATGGATGTAACGCGATATCCTAGTCACTTCTCTAACAATTTACAAGCCGCGACTAATAAAAGAGATTAAATAATTCAGTTATAATCTGCGTCCATGCCAGGAATAATAATAGGTAATTTCATCCAGAAATTCATCGAAAGAGAAGCTATTATAAGTTTATCCGAATTACATTCTTGTAATTATTCTTGAAAACTTGTTTTATCATTAAATCTGGATGATATATGCTGTATTTCCTTGGAATTCTAGGTCAAAATACTCAGTACTAGGTCAAAATACTCAGTGTCACTTAATTAGCTGGCCCTTTCAAGTTACAAACGAGTCTCTTAGCTCGAACCATACTATGTGCAATTAAAATACTATACATTTATACAATATACAGTCATACAACACCACAATACACAATACACAAGTCAGAATACATAAGTCATTTTGCAATAGTTATTATTCTTTTTAAATCGTAGAATTCAAAATCTAGCACACTTGATTATAAAATCTACATACATGGTATAATTTGTTGAGATCATTGAGCGAACTTGCAAAGAGTTCGCTCTATTGTGTACTGGACAGTCACTGTCCATTATTCCCACAGTTCTAGGTGCCTACTTCATTCGAAATGGTAGGTACCTACCTACTTTACCTTTTAAACTTCACCTTAATTTTTCAGATACTCAGTTTCCATTTTCAGGTGCCTTATTTCCACCTTTTATTCCCATTTTTCAGGAACATTGCTTCCACTTTAGAAGTTCCTTTTTTCCACCTCTCATTCTCCACTTCTAATTTCAGGTACTTTATCTTCACCTCCTTCTGGGCGTACAAGATCTACTACGTGTACGGGTTCATGTTGCTAGTGTACCTGATCCTGATAACCGTTACCTTCTGCATCACCATCGTCTGTATCTACTTCCTACTCAATAGCGAGGATTATAGATGGTGGGTTCTTGAAAATACCTGTAATTACGGGAATTACTGTGATTTATTCCTGATTTTCACTATTTTGAATATCTCGCAGCTCACTGATTTGATATCATAATCCGATTTGGATATGATAGCCTTACACATTAACACAATTTGATTTTCTAGAGAATTTAATGTTAGAGCATATGTTTTTATCAATATACCACAATACAGAAGAAGTGATGCGAAGTGTATGATCTGATATCCAATCGAAATTGTAGTACTTTTGTCTTTTGTACTATGGTAGAACAAAATATCAAACCCTTTTGTGCCACTTAATAGCGACCGTTTATTGCAGGCAATGGACAAGTTTCCTAAGTGCTGCCTCAACTGGCTTCTACATCTATCTCTACGCCATCTACTACTTCATTTTCAAAACCAAGTAAGTTGTTGATGCGTTCTCAATTTAAATGATGGTAATTAATTTCCTCAACATAGATGTACATCTGCGTGATGGCGTGGCAATATTTTGTCGTTTGTTCTGTGAAACTCGTATTTTATGGAACGCGCGGCCTTATTTCTCCTGTTGTTACGTATTGTCCAATGCCACGCGCGTATTTATTGTGTACTTGTAGAAATTACGGCATGTATTTTTGGAGCGCGGCGATCGATCGTATCGTGCAAGCGAGTGCAATCACGAATATGATAGTCATTGGTGAGACTTCAAGGCTATTCCTGAAATAATTCCAGTTTGGTTCCACACACACAATATTCTCCCTAAAACAACCCTAACATTTCAGAATGTACGGACTATTCCAGACGGTATTTTACTTCGCAAACATGTTTGTTTTCAGTCTGGCATTCGGTCTTATGTGCGGTGAGTATTTCATTGCTGTGCTTCTTACTTAACATTTGTGTATGATGATGCAAATGCTATGCGATACTGGTGAAAGGTTTAAGAAATTTCATTTATGCTATTAGGGTTATCATTTTGTTGCGAGAGTACCAATCCCCTCTAAATGGTGATTGGCGCGTTTTCTTGCCCCAAATATGGAATGATCATTATCTATCGTTCCAGGTACATTTGGGTACTTGGCCAGCCGGCTATTTATCTACAAAATCTATGGTACCGTTAAAATCGACTAAAGGGTGAAATCTTTGCGCATTCCATCTGCTCCCAAAGAATCCGTGAACGTTCCTATGAAGCCTTACTTCAGTTTATACAACACTATAAACAGAAATAATTCTGTTGTTTTAATTAGGTAGTATTTCTCGAATTAAAGTTCCTATATAAATGATTTCTTTGATAATTGCTAATCAGTTACTTCGTTGGTTAAAGAAAGAGATTACCTTCCTTTATTTATGCAGCATGTTATTGGGATTGAGCTATTGATAGATTTCTATTCATATATCAAATGTATACATTAACTCTGACTGGAAATGTAAGCAAACATCCGAATAAATAACCAATTGCTGGCGTTAGAAGTTAAAAATGTACAGACGGGACTTTTCCCTTTAGGGATATTGTTTTACGAGCGTCTGAATAAGTTAGAAGTTTTCATATTTAGATGACTGAGCAGATATTCTAGTTAGCTCACAAACAGAGTAAACCAGACCTGAATTAACACTCAGTTTTCACTTCTAGCATATAAACATCAATGCGCAGAATTTAGTTAAGAGAAATGATTTTAAATTTGAAAATGTTCAATGAGTATTAGTTAAAAGAGCTGCAGTCGTATTTGAATTAGATGTAGAAACTTCATCGAGAGAACCTTGTTTAGTTTCTTTCTTAACATAACCAGTTTAAATTATTGCTAGCAGCTTCTTGCGTTTGAGAAATTAATGAAGTAGTGAGATTGTAAATTGAATAATTTGAACTTATTGCTGGAATATTGTACCATCTTATGTAATCAATGGTACAGGATATTATTAAGTCGTCAAAGCTTTTGTGACATGGGCGGTTTTCTTTACTTGTTTATTTTGCTACTTTCCCTTGGTTTAGAAATGTATTCTTGGGACTGTGGAGGAAAGCTCCAATGATGATGCAATTAATTTGAGAGAAAGTTGAATAAAACTTTTTTGACTTTGCAAAAATAAAGTTGGGTTTGTATTCATCTCCACCGAAGTCCGAAGAAACCATTTGATTTGCCATATCATTATTCTTCTTTATAGCACCACTTTAAAACCTTAAAAGTAACATTTGCTATAGGATGTAGTGGTCCTTATCAGCTGTACAGAGAAGACTTCCAAGCCACCCTTATCACCATGGCAACGAGTCCTAAGTTCAGCCTGGTTACCACTGATCACTGGAACGTTTTCTGTAAGGAACGGAATAGGAGCGCTAAAAGAAGACTCCAACAAGGTCCAATCAGCTACAGGCAGGCTGATGATGTGAGTATTTTACATGTGGAATTATTTGAAATATTGTGAGCATGGTAACCTGACAGTTACCATGGTAACCAGATGGTAACCCTCTAAACTAGCCACTTGCCAGTTGAGCGGTTACTAGGTTACCTGAATATTTTCTGTCTGGTTACTTTTTGTCAAGTACAAAAAACTTGTTGAATGCCCTTACTTCTTGATTTCATTGATTTCATTTCTACTCGATCTAGAAAATCATTGCATCATATGGCGATTCAACACTATTTAGGCGATATGAAAAATTCAATCTAAAATTTGTAGAAACTCTCATAGTCAATATTTTTCTGCATCCCATAAACATTAAAATAGTGTTGAATATCAATAGTTGGGTTTAAAATATCTTCTTTATATTGGTTTCTTTAATGGCCGTTTGTGTCGTGAATGGGATCTCTTAGTAACACTTTTAATCGTGACGAAAAACGCGTGTCAAGACCACGCGTTACCGAGGTACCATGGTAACGCCGTGGATCACGCGTGGTCTGTTACCATGGCAATATATCACGCGTGGCGCGTTGTCATGGAAATCCGGTGTACTTTATTTGTGTGAGCTGATTAGTTAGCTGCTTGTTTTCAGAGCAGTGTTCCTCCGGCTGTCACTGTTAACATTGTTGCTAAGGTATGAAGTGAATGTGAAGCTGATAATATAAGTCCGTTCATGTAATACCGGGGATTTTAGTCAGTGGGGGGTGGCGTTTACATCTTTGATCAAGAAATTATTGGCTGATTTTGTGTTCTTCCCACCTGAGACAAATAATTCCAGACCGCTTGCATTAGTTGTAAAGTTCTAAGAAAGACCAAATGCCACCCCTCACCATTTAATTTCTTTCCTCTTAGTCTTTAATGCCACAGCACATGTTATCCTATATTAATGTCTTGTATGGTGATTATTTGGGTGTAACATGGATGTAACAATTATACCAGTTGCATGATTTGCTAGTAAGCTTTTATAAGCGGGTATAAGATGATGACTTAATGGGAATGCTATAATTGATAGTGAAATTCGTATGTACCAATTCTCCTGATAATCAGTGTAGAGCAATTAAAATACAATTAACATACATTGACTATTCTCTGATGTGATGAAATTTGAATGTACCACATAAACGCTGAAATCTTGTTTTGAAGCACTTCTTCCACCTTATGTCCCTCGGAGAGGGGCCTCGTTAAATTGGCGGTCCGGTATTATGAATTCAACGCTCTGGGCTGTGATACTCAACCGCCTATTTTTCGTGCGCCGCCTACAGGAATGACCATCTTTAGAACATAATCTTTGGTCCCCTCAAATTTTAATACCTCTCAAATACATTGACTTCGTAATCCCACTAATTTGAATGATTATAATGTTTTCATCTTTCCTTACAGTCAGTTGACGATGGAGACACCCTGCTGGCGCCTGATACACTGGAACGGGGAGAGAACAACGGGTTAGTACATCTCATACAATGTGCACATCCAATTTATACATTGTGTACACTGTACATTACACAATGTCCACCGCATATCCCGGTAATATCGGGCTTCAAAGTCAACTCACCAGAGCCAAAATCATAGAAACACGCTAACCAACCCATGATAACATCTCCCACATATATTCACAAACTGTACCCTCCCTTTTCAGTTCTATGCTGCCCCCTGCGTTCACTGACGAGCTGACCAGCATAGAGTTTGACATGTCAGACATCCGCAGGAAGATGACTCAGCTGGAGTCACTCCACGCCAACCACCTCAGGAACCATAACTAATACATGTATCATAGGCATTTACCCGGAAAAGCTAAA